>VDFB02370996.1:0-189387 GCA_007258455.2 Sequoia sempervirens
AGTTTTCAACTCCAAAGAGAAATTCAAAACGAGAATAACATCCAAAAATAAACAAGCCTCTGGAACAAGGTTTCAAATCAACAACTGGGTTCCCACATCGACATTAAAGCCAACACAATAACAGAATGCAACTACACATAATTTGATGATCTCAAAACACCATATCAACTTTACACAAAACAGTTAAGACAAGAAGCACTACAGTTTTCTCAAGATCAATTATTAAATTCATAAAAGCAAGGAACAATTGACATATGTAAATAATACGTTAAATTTTATTATAATAAAATTATTAACATTTTATTTCCCAAGGACAACTACATTTCTATTAACAGAAACCATTTAGTTTTGCAGTCTAATCCTAGCATATGTAAAAAAATACATTATCATCTATCATATATTTATATATATATATATATATAATATTTATTTATATAAAATTAAACACGCATACATACATATATATATATATATATTTTCATGAATTAAATTTTAACTATAAATAAATAAATAAAAACAGATTATTTTTATGTTCCAATATTTTGTAATTTCAATTTAAATTAAAAATAAATTAAAAAATAAAAAATAAAAAATAAAAACGACCATACTGCCGTAGCATTCCTTGCAAGGACTGCCCACGACAGTCCCTACAAGGACTGCGCACAGCAGTCCTAGGGACTGTTGTGCCGCAGTTTTAATCTCCGCACCAGGGTACGGCCAGTCCGTCCCCCAAACCCTTTATAAATATTTTTTATATATATATGTATTTATTTTTAATAAGATTTGCATTTTATATTAAATATCAATTCCATCATTACAGGCACGGACGCCGACATAGTTCAGCTCTGGAACAAAAATTTAAAAGAAAAATTACTGTCTAGAGAGATAACTGAAAATACAAACTTCAATCAACATTTCATATAATTAATATATATATATATATAATATATATTTATTTATTTGTAAATCCAACAATAAACAGGGTAATGAATAAATTAAGATTTTCAGAGCAGAGATAAATTTTCTTCAACAGATATACAGAGGTACATATGGTTTTTAATTAAATAATGTTGTCATCAAATCTGAAATCCATTTTCTGGTAAAAGAGAGGAATATTAAATTAATTCCTAAACCATTTCAAAACCCAGATTTTTAAGCCAAACAATAGATTTTTCCCCAATCATTTCAAAACCCAAATTTTTAAGACAACAATAGATTTTTCCCCAATCATTTCGAAGCCCAGATTTTTAAGACAACAGCAGTTTTTTCCCCCCAAATTGTTTGAAAACTCAGATTTTTCCTAATTTGTTTGAAAACCCAAATTTTTCAAATTTATTTTCTTTACCCAAAACAATGTGATTTTTATTGAAATTTTAAACAAGGAAAAGGGATTTTATTAGAACCTGGACTCCTGCTTGCTGGAAATATGATGAAGTTCTTGCTCCAACTAGCCCTTCGATTAGCTTTCGCTCCTTCCTCCGTACCTCGTTTCCAGCTTCTTCTTCTTCTTCTCCTTTTTTTTTTTGATAGATTCTCCACCCCAAAACTTTTCCAGCACAATCTCCCTCTTCCAAAAAAAATAAAGAAAATCTAGAGCACTAAAACAATTTTCCAGCTAAAGAAGAATTTTCCCCCATTTCTTTTTCAAAACCCCTCTATATTTTCTCTCCTACATGCAACCCAACCAACATTTTCTATTAACAGCATTGCATTTTCTACCCACACATGATTTCCCATTTGTCCTTATTATTATTATTATTATTATTTTAAAACTCCATTTTGCTAGCCTTACTTGCTCATGCACAAAATTTAAATTTAATTATTTAATTATTATCTTCAACCCGGCAATTTATTTACATTAACCATACACAATTTAATATTTAATTAACATTTGATAAAATACATAACCTTTCAAATAAATAAACATTTAAATATTTGAATACAATTTAATCCAATATTTTAATCAATAATTTTTAAACATATAAAATACCAACATTAATTATATATAACATAACACAACCACAACCACAAATCATGACAACTACAGAACATACAATACCATTCAAACAAGGCGGTCTGACATCATGGAACAGGATAACTTCATTGTCACCTCTGTTTCAACTTTATACCGTTGGGTTATTTGTGCTCGCCCTGTCCTGCCGAAACAGGTGGAATCGAGACTATGTACCTGTAATTCCTGCATACAAACGAAGTCGTGTACATGTGCATAGATATATAAAATCAAAGCAATCCATTGTGAGAAGGAATCGCAGCGTAACAGAGCACTCGCAATGAGTGATGCTACACTGTCCTTCATCACATCTATCCTAACAATTATAATATGATTGATAAAATAACATTTCTAAACTAACAATTCATCTCTTGGCATAATCTATTAAATCACTACATCATAATATAAATATGAAAATCAACTAACATCACCAACCACAATGTCATATGAAATAATCATGTCCACAAAAGGAGTAACAGCATCATCAAAAGTCTAACTAACCAATCACACAAAACAGTACCATCATAGTATCAATGTATCAAATCAAAGCATAAACTAATGAGTCCAAATAGCAACTAGGAGGGTTATTACAGGTGTGGAGTTATCAATTGATAAAATGTGGGAATGGTTCTTAAATAAGCTTAAAAATAAGTTGTTTAACTAGAGTAACAAATATTTATATCTAGTGGGTAAAATTCAAGTTGCTAACAAAATTTACATTGCCACCAATGTGTATTACTCTTCATGTTGGATTCCATCCAAGAAAGGCTATCAAGAATTAAAAATAATAATTAGAAAATTTCTCTGGTCTAAATGAAATAGTCATTTTGGATTTATTGCCTCCTCTTGGTCTCATTGCATTCAACCAAGGTACAAAGATGGATTGGGGCTCATAGAGCCCAAAATTCAAGGGGTTTTTCTTGCTACAAAGTGGATTGTAAGAGTTGCTAGTGGAGATGAACCATGGAAAATTCTTGTTCATCATTGAATCATGGAAGCTTTTGTTAAGAAGTGGAAAGTGGAAAAATTGGTTAGATTAAATCTTCATGCCCCTTCTTTAAAATCAAACATTATTTTCCTTTACAGTCCATTTGGAAATCTTGGAAAAAAGTATCCCACTTTCTGAAGTGGAATGATTCTTCCTTGCAACATGGTTTTAGTTTTGCCTCAACTTCAAGTTGGTGGAATAAGCTCATTAACTATCATAATCAACAATTTTCCATTAAATCTTCCCTAGACATGCTTACTACTTTTTCAAGAAAGGGATTCAACAATTTAACAATATTTTGGATTTTAACACTTTTGATTGGGCTACATGGAAAACTATCAAATATAATTATGGGTTGAGCAATAAGTATAATTTTTTATTATGTTTGTGCAATATTTAGTGTCAATAAATCTTTCTATGAAATAATGTACTCTTATAGAATGCAACTTTTTTAAATATTAGAGATGGCTATCTTTTAGTAATTTTTTTTTGATGAATAGGAAACTATAGATATTGAATTAAGATAAATATATATATTCACAATAAAAGATGGGTGGTAAGAAGGAACACCTCGAGAGTCATATGGGTAGTGCCTAGAAAAACCAAACAATCACATGGGCTAAGCCCGGAAGTCGAAGAATGCAAAACATATAAAAAGAGGGCTATTAAGTAGCCAAAGCAGTGCCAACAGAGCCAAGAGGGTCTCTATCATCCATGTTCTTCCCCCATACATCAACGGGGTTTGGAGTGATGTCAAGAAGAGGAACCAAACCATCATCAACATCTTTTTCCTTCTCTTTATCTTTATCCTCGCGCTGGGGCGAGATTGCAAGTGCCAGATGCGAAATTTTTTTACTAGTATCTGGCCAACCAGAGCTAGAAGCAGGAGGGTCATAAGAGGGCCACTCAGAACCATCACCGCCGCTCCCCGAAGCACCACCAGAAGACCACCCCTAGCTAGCCCGTGGCGGAGGAGAGTGGATTCGCTGAGGAGTGCGAGAATCCTACGGAAGTAGAGGTTGAGAGTAGGGATGTGCAAAACCACTCTATTGCCAGCCCCGAGAGGGCGACCGACCTTGAGAAGAGGTGGGAAAAGTGGGAACTCGAGCAACAGTACATGGGGCATTGGCCCAATGATCCAACAACACTTGCAGGTGAGCAACTTCAAGTGCAACTTTGTTAGCTTGCACCTAAATCTGTAAAAGAACGTTTGAACAAATAATAGCTTTAGCATATAAAGATACATTAATATCCATTTGAGAATGAGCAAATATGCAAGCATTTCTATCCTTCCAGATATTGAAAAGAATTTCCACCCTAAAAGTGTGCTAAAGTTGGGTGAATTGAGTAGGAATTCTAGGAGAATCTCCCAACGGAACCATATTCCAGGAGAAAGGCTCTGACCTAAAGGGCCAAAAGAAGTCATGAATCCAAGTCCAAAGCTGCCAAGCTCTGGGACAAAATTAGAAAAGATTCTTAAAATTATTAGCTTGCCCACAAAAAGGGCAACGAGGGTCCTGGACCCCCAGGTGAGCAAGCCAAGAACCCATAGGAAAGCCTTGGAAAAGAATAGACCAAGAAAAGTGGGCAAGTTTTGGCTCAAAACTTGCAGACCAAGTGGCAGCAAATATTTTATGCCAGACATGAGCGGGAGATTGAAGAAGCCACCTCTGGTTCAAACTCTGAATCATAGGAAAGTGTGGTGAAAGCCACCTGTAACCAAGTCGAGGCTTGTAATTCCTAAAAGGGGTGTTTGGATACCACTTCCAGTCTTTCCACCAGGGTTTTGTCCCATGAATTCCAACCTTATGAAGCATTTCTGCAACTAGACCATCATAAGTAGCACAATCTTGGTTATGAAGCCTGTACAGGGCACAAAAATCTTCCCACGACATGATACACATTGTGGGTCTATGAAATAACTGTTGCAGGGTTTGGATACCCTTCTTGTGGAATCTAAGTGCCTTAAGCCAAGGTGACTTAGCCAACGGTTGACCATTGCAAAAAAAAAGAGGCGACCAAATATTTTGCTGGTTGAGTGAAAGCCCATCATGAAAACCAGAGCCAGCCCAACAAAGCCAAGGCTTGACAACATCCTAGGCTTGCTAGATAATTTTGGCCACAAAAGTCCCAACAATTTAGATTGGTTCCTCTATGACCAGAAGGGTTTGAAATCCAATCCCCTTCCAGTTGGGTCTATGGACAGGAAAGCTTGAGAAGAATTTTCCAAGCCTCGTCCCCAGTAAGGGCATAGATAATCCATTTAACACATAAAGCAGTCCCTTTTTGTTGAGTGGAGAGCAACCCATGTCCTCTAGAATCTTTGGGAAGGCAACAAAATTCCAAAGCAACACGGTGAAACCCTATGTGGGATTTAGAGGAGGCCCAAAGAAAATCTCAGAGCAATTTTTCAAGCTTGCCATAGGTAGCTTTGGAAGGGGCCCAACAAGAAGAATAGTAGATATGGGTAGCTTCCAAAACTTTGGAGCACACCTGAAATTTCCCTGCCAGAGAGAGGGGCTTGGTAATCTAGTAAGCAAGCTTCTGTTCAACTCTGGAGAGCACAACTTGCCATAGCTCAGTCGGGGATGCCTGGAAAGCAAAGGGAATGCCCAGAAACCAAAAAATCTCTTCTATACCAATCCACTTCCAACCATATTATTGCAACCAAGGAGGAGAAGGAAAGATAGATTGTCTGTAGCACAAAGTTTTATGCCATTGAATGGCAGAACCAAAAGCAAGACAAAAGATGTTAAGACAATCCAGGGCTGTTTTAATAGTATCTTCTTCCTCTAGGAGAGTGAGGAAAGATTCATTAGAAAAATTCCCATTAACCAGCTGAGCTTGAGAGTTGGGCAGAGAGATGCCCTTGACATGCTGCTGGGAAACCGCTTTGGCCAGAAGGTAGCCAAATCCCTCAGCAACAAGCAAATACAGAGAGGGGGCAAGCAAACACCCTTGTTGAATGGAATGAAAGAGTCCAAAGGTAGAGAATTGACGACCATTAATGGTGATGCAAGTAGATGCATCTGCAAAGATCATTCAAACAGTCTAAATGAAGTTAGGCCCAAAACCCAAAGCATGTAGCATAGCAAGAATAAAAGGCCATTCAATATGGTCATAGGCCTTCGCAAAGTCAATTTTGATAAACATGGCTTTTTGGTTTCAACGCTTGGCCCATTCCATGCCTTCCCAAACAACAATAATATTGTCTAGAATAAACCTAGATTTGATAAACCCAGTTTGCTCTGAGCACACAATATGAGGTAAAAGATGGTAGATCTTCAGAGCCAAAGCCTTGGCGATGATCTTATAGGAGACATTGAGAAGCGTGATAGGTCTCCAGTTGCAAATGTCTTTCGAGTCACCAGACTTAGGTATGAATTTTATATTTCCTTTGTTTATTAGGTTACCTAGAAAATTAGCATGAAAAGCCTCTAAGTAAACATGATGCAGATATTGCCCAACACAATCCCTAGGGCTTTGTAAAATTCACAAGGGAACCCATCAATCCTCGGGGCTTTGTCATCAGCCATTTGAATGGAAAGCCTCTTTGAGATCATAAATTGTTAACAATTGATCACAAAAAAATTTCTAGGCTGAGGAAAGCCTATTTGGCACCACAGCAAGGCAATCCCGAAGGGGTTGCTGTTGCATAGGCGTGGGTTCCTGTTCAGTGAAAACCTGCTCATAATGACACACAAAGGTTTGAAGAATGTTAGGAAGCTCAAAAAGCACCTGAATGCCATCTTTAATTTTTTTAATGCCCGGGGATGAGTGCCTGACACATAGAGCCAAAAAAACTCTTTGGAGGCACGATCACCAATTTTTAACCAATGTAACCGGGCTTTGATTTGCGCACCTCTAACAACATAATTGTCTGCAACTTGCTTTTTGTACCTTAATTCTGCCACCTTGACTTGTAATGATGGAGAAAAAGGGCTGGCCGCCAAAGCCTCAGTAGTTGAGTGGAGGTCAACGGTGGTAGCCTCATAAGACGTCCGGTGAAAGATAGCCAGCTGGTGCCCATAAATGTGTAGAAATCTAGCCATGCAGGTGATAGCATCATTTCACCAAGTAATTCATCCTGTATGATGAGGTGGCCTGCACTCCAGATTCCAGAATTTGTGAATGTGGTCTAGGGTAGGCTTGTGGCAGAGTAAAGACGTGTTTGGAAAAAATGAGTTTTACACATGCGAGGCTGTCGAGTATCCCATTCAATGTGAAAAGAAATGGGGAAGTGGTCTGAAAAATTCAAATCCAGTAACGGCTTAACCAGGAGAGAAGAGCTATCAAAAGAGAAAAAAGATTGAGCCAAGATCATGGCACGATCAAGGAACTTAAATATTCTGTCAGAATCGACCCTGAAATTACACCAAGTGTGCCAGATAGAATGAGAATGGCGGTGGCCAATTTTGGGATCAAAGAGCCCCAATTTATTGCGTATGTAAAACCACACCTCCCTTTTTCTAGCTGCCCATCTGAATGACAAGGTTCCATCTTTGTCATATGCCATCTCAACCATATTGAAATCCCCACACAATAACCAGGTAGCAACTGGCAATGAATAAACAATCTAGCGCCATAGCAAAGAACGTTCCACAACATCATTAGAAGCATAGACATTAATCATCCCAAATGAATGATTAACAATGTTGAGAAGGATCCAGACAAGCCGATGAGTGGGATCAGACCCATGGTCGACCACACAAGAGTGCCACCATGGGGACAAAAGGGTGATAACTTTGCCACACCCAACATCATGAGCAGTACAAAACATTTTACTAGCTGGCCAAATAGAGCGACAAGCCGCAGCAAGCAAAAAACCAAAAATTTTAACTTCTTGGAGACAAAGCACTTCAATACCAGAATACTTATGCAAGGTATCCATAACATAATACTTTCTGGACAGGTCTATCATACCTCGAACATTCCATGAGAGGAAATTCATGAATGAAACTCCTCCATATTATCAAAGTCTGGTTCCTCTTCATTCAGAGAAGAGAAACAATTCTGCAAAAATTCTGGCAGAACTGACCCAATTTGGATAGGAGAGGAAAACCTCTGCTTTCCTTGAATGTATTCCCCTTCTTCCCTAGGAGGAGAAGGGCTCCAAGATCGCCTTTGAGCTCTCGTCACGAGAGGAGAAACATTCGGCTGTGCTATCATGACAACAACACGCTGAGGTGTTGCCTTTGGTCAAGGCTGCGACGAAACATATTCAACCCCAACAGGAGCTTCCTTCCCCTTAACTGAAGGGTTTGAAACAACTTTCACTAGTTCGGAGGCCTTGGGGGCCGACCCAGAACCAGTGGACTTATTCTTGCAGTTTGTAACCATAGTCCATTTCTCATCAAGTTTAGCAGTAGAAGCATCTGTCGGATGAGGATTTTCAACATCTCATGGCAGAGAAGGTGCATAAGGAACTGCCAGAGGGTAGTCCTTGATCTTGTGGTATGTGGACTGACACCTATAACATGTGTTGGAAAGATTAAAATAAGTAACCTTCTGGGTATGCCAGAGAGCTCCAATTTGGATATCAATGGAGTCTTTCAAATCTTTGGAAAGGTCCACTTCCACACAAACCCTTTTTTGGGGTCAGGCCTGAAAAAACCTATCTAGCTCAATGCAAATAACCCTCCCCAACGAGGATGTAATATGATTCAAAAAAGACACACAAGGAAAGGGTAAACCAAGAAATTCAATCCAGACTAGAACCAGCAACTTGGTGTCATTCGAGACAAATAACTCTCGGGTCCAAGCCTAGAAAACTAACAAAGAAGATCGGACATACCAGGGACCATGGGCTAAAATAGTCTAGACATGATTGACCTATGCAAAGTGAAACAAAAAGAAACCCTTGGTTAAATTTTGGACCATGTCAAGGCAGACCCCATGAGGGACCCAAGCCTTGTTGACCCACTCTTTAAGCACACTTTCAAGGGGAGTTCTCCCAAAAAAAAACCCAATGAGGGTGTGTTGCTTAAGCCATTGACAAGCAGTGTCAAAATCTGGTAAATGAAAAACCACATCAGTTGGTGAATCATAACACTTACCTCGTGAAAGACTTTCTAAACAAATTTTTGGGGACGTTTGTTCAAAGGAGGAGTCATTGAGTAAAGTTGATGAACCACTAACACTAGCATGAACTATCGGGTTAGAGCCGGTTGAAGGAATATTAAAACACAAAAACCACCCTAAATGTGCTCGTACACACAAGAAAAGAGGAGTTTCTTGCGCTAACAACGCAGTATGACGCAAGAGGGGCCAAGAATGATCGCGGATAACACAAAACCCTAGTAGAGCTCATACACCTTTCTTCTCCTTGGTTTTCTTTTAGTAATTTTAATTATCTTCCTTTGAAGGAAGTTTATATTCAAATTCTCTCACATTGGCCACTTACTCCCCATCTCAATCATAAATAGAAGTACAAATTTAGTTCTAAATTTTAGACTAGAATGAGTGCTCAAATTTTGAAATCAAAAGTTGATTTTGAAACACATTTTTTGGATTGAAATTTTTTACATTGCATGCTACCTATTGGGGATAGGTTGAAGTGTATTATGGTTTAGCTAGTGAGATGCCCTTTTTCCCATGTTTTAACTTTTTAAAACATAAAACATATATTTTAGGACTATTCTTTTATCAAGAGCAAATTAATTTCTATTTCTAGAAACTTTCCTACTATCATCAGTCATGAGTTGAATTGGAAACAAACAATTTTTTTGTTTCAAAATGAATATAATGTGATTGTTGATTCTATTAGACATGTAATTTTAAAGCATAATTAGAAAACTAGATGTACTATTGTGTTTTGTAGCAATTAATATCAAGCAACTGTAATTCTTAAGCTTTACTTTGACATATTTTCTTAGGTTTCTTTTCTTCTCACTACTTCAAGTCTTATTAAAGAAAAATGTTAAATCTATGGATCAACTCCAACAAATCAAAGAACAAATTATGAAATTTCAAAGTTATAATATATTTGGAAAAATTCAAGGAGTGTTTTAGTTGAAGAAATTATTGTTTATCTCAGCCTTCTAGTGGTTGCTTTGTATATATGATTATGTCAGTTTAAGTGTATCTTTTAGCTACTTGTTTTTTTTTGATAGATAAAACATAGTCAAGCTGCATATATTGATATCAAACAAAATACAAAAGATGTTCCTGAATCTGGGCCGAGCCAACCTCTAGATTTCCATTGATACAAAATTTTGAACTACCCCTTAACCACCTAATCACCCCCTTGTCGATTTCAAAATTCATATAGATTTCACAACATTCATTCAATCATTGTCATCATAGAAATGCATGGTTTCAACCAGGGCCGCAAAGTCCCTTAACCATTGCATATCCACCACCTCTACCACTCCCAGATGCCTACAAAGGAAGTTTGCTCCAATCCTTGCCTAGTGCCAATGGCGAACCAACTACTCTCCCTCCACGTCCAATATAAACGGCTGCCAATGCGCCTTGATGCCCTTCTGGAACTTTTTGTCATGTCATTTGGGAATGGGATCCCCACACCAAGCCTTGCTACTGCCACCACGTCCAAATCCTCCTCCAGCATCGAAGCCACAAACACCATTCTCAGAAGAACCAGACACCTCACTTTAGGTATGTTTAAGTCTAGCAAGGATGCCAGAAAGCACAATGAAATATCAGATTTCACCTTTGTTTTGTTGCTTGAGAAGCAAAATTTCTGCCCAAGCACCATTCAAACTGCTTCAAGGCAAAAAATATCCTTGTTCTGGTAGATGTTCTTCAGCCTCTGGTCTGGGATGAACCCAATGAATGTTGCTTCTAACTTCACATATTTTAGTTTTATGGGGGTCTCCATCTCTATGTGTGGAAGAAGCCTGAGATTTCTCCTTAAATAACCAAATTTTCATGCACATCAAAGCTGAGGGCCAACTTATGCGATTAATGTCTACTGTACCTACCTCCATTCAACCGACGAAAGGAAGTATTGAGTGTTCCAAGTGTTGACTTTCCGTACTACCATTCGATCTTAAAATCTCTTGAGTATATCATTTTCGCATTCTCCAATGTGACCACTCAATGTGGTGTGTGTTTTGTCAGCTTACAATAAAGCTACTCCCTCATGTGGCATCGATTGCCATTTTAAAACCTTGACAAAGATAATTCCTGTGTTTGGCGATGAAATCCCCAATTGGGATATCTGACGTGATGCTTGTGTCTCAACTCTTGTCCTCTTTTGACGCCTGGTGTGCCCATGTGTTGAACTAGCCATGTTGGCACAATGACCCCCACATTTGACACATGGGCACCTATCTTTTAGCTACATGTTGGTAGCTCCTATTATTTGTAAATTACTTTGTTCAATATACATATATTGATTTGTATAATTTATTGTGGTAATTCAAGCTTTGATAATTTCAACATACAAAAGATATTAATGTTCTAACAACGGAAAATTAATCCACAACAACATCAACACCATTTATTCATCATTTCCTAAAGCTAAAAACACCTAACCTACTATTTATTTTTTGAAGAGGGGTAAACACTTTTGACCTAAAGCTACATGAACTGATGAGGTCACAAAGGGGGGACCTCATCCCCACTATAAATTCTCAACAATTACACCCCAATGGGGTTTGAACCTTGATGGCAATAATAACAACACAACAACTTAACCATCACACCATGCCAATATTGGCACCTAACCCACTCATTTAATTTATTTAACATTCATTTCAATAATTTTTCCCATCTCTATTATCTAGGTTAATTGTTTGCTGGTTGATTGTATTTATTTAATTAGCCTAGATAATTTATGTAAAGCCCATTTATTTTCTTTATATTTTTGGTGAACCTAACATTTTATTAAATGAGTTTCTCCTTAGGATTTTCTTTTCCTTCATTAGGGTTTTAGATTTGATTATTTTTATTGTTTGTCTTTCATATATCAAGTTTTCCTAAGGTTTAATTGTTCTCTTATGTGATCATTCATTGCTCTACTTCTTGAGGGTTTTGTTTATCATTAATTGAGCTTATTTTTCTCTCATCCTACCCACCCTTGCTTTGGTTTTTAGGGTTGTATTTCACATTTATTTTATATTTGAATTACTTCATTTTATTTATATACTATTTTAGTCCCTCATCATAATCATTTTATTTTCCATGGCTTTTAAGAGCTCTTTGCATGCCAAAATTACATCCACCTTATCAACTCTTAAGAATAAGTAAATGATTAAACCCTCAAATGGCTAAATCTATTGAGAATGGACTTATTTATGTCCTTAATAGTAATACTATTGTTATCACTTATTCACATTAAGGATGACATTTAAGATTACAAGGCATGTATTGAACAATAAGAGTTTGCACAAGAACTTGTTGGTTTAGTTTCTACTAATAATCCTACATAGCTTTATGAGGTAGTACATAATTTATTCATGAAAAAGCTATTTGGATTAGATGTACTTTAAATCATTGGTCCTAAGAGAGCCTGCCTTATTTCTTTGACTAGTACATCTACCATCCCCCTTCCTTGTATGCCCACACCTTATTCAACCATTATGCCCTATCATGGTGTATCTCTCTCTCCATTCCCCTTAATTACGTTCCTTAATATTACATACCCCTCATTTTAATCCCATCATATCATCTCATATGCAATTTTGTTCATCCTCTGGGCTTCTTAGTACAATATCACTCCACTTATGACTTTTATAGCTCCTACAACAACTATTGTTCCTATCACTCATTTCACTAGTGTTGACCTACTTTTATTATTTCTTCCACCATGGCTACTTATTATTTCATTGATCTTTCCATTCCTCCTTCCCTTCCCATCATCACACCTCACTACATATCCACATCTATGATCATGTCTCATTCCACCTCTCTTTATCATAGTCATCCTCATTCCATGTCTTATTCTATGAATTCTACATACAATCCTCCTCTTTCCCAAGCCTCTGATGTTATTATTCATTCCTCTACCCTATATGCACTCATTCAAAACTAAGATAAAGATGAGAGAAAATTTGATAATATACATGAGGGTAAGATATCAATGACATTGTGAAATCTAGGATTGGATCATTGTCATTTGAGATTGTTACATATCCTCGACCTATTAATTTCATGGCACTTCACTTTGAGATGTATAATGGAAAAGGCTACCCAAATACACATTTATGCTTTTTCATTGCAATATGTTTAGAATTTGCGTTGGCTAGATTATTTCCAAGGACTTTAAAAGGTTATGCTACTGAATAATTCTTTTTATTCCTTATAGGTAGATACATGTTGGAAGGAAAAATCCATGCCGTTCTCATTAGGTTGAAAACCTAAAAGGGTAGTCTAATGGAGGATAATAGTAAAAATCTACAAGCGCCCTAGAGGCTAGAAACACAAGAAAGACACCCCAAGCAAGTCTCAAGTAGATAAATTCATCTCAATATGAATGCAACACATACAACTGATTTGTATCTAGACCAAAGAGGCACACAAATGAAGAGATACATGTCCCTAGGTGCAACAATGTTTATTTATGTACCACATGTATAGACCAGGGGCCATGTTTAACAAACCAAATGCAATTGCTAACTTTTCACCATGGTGGCAGATAAATGATTTCTTTCTCTTCTATTCCACAACATTGAGTAAAAGTCTTGAATCTGGAAATACCCTGCTGCCTTCATTTGCCAAGCCAATTTCTCCAATTTTGCATAGATCTAACATGTTTGTGGATGTGATCGGTCTCCTACACAAAAAATCTTGTACCATTTTATGCCCTTCAATCCAACTACATGCATGTATCTTTTTAATTCTTTATCTTTCATCAATCTCCTTATTATATTTGAACCTCACCACAACTGCTTGCTTTTGCACAAATGTTTTAGAGAAGAACATAAGTTGCAACACTTTTAGGATCCAACTAAAAAATTAGTGTTGTTGGAATACTCAACCTATATTCATATATGATCCACAAGAACCAAAGGTTTAACTAGCATCTCAATAATAATGTTTAAGGTGTCCTCAAGATAGCCAACACGGGCACGAAGGTCAACCATGCACACCTAGTAATCAACTATATATGTAATGCAATAAGGGTTACTGACTTGTGAAGTATGTGCAACCCTCATCCACTAAACCTGCATGACTACATGCATCTAGAACACAAGCAAAGCTTACAATGTCGGTGTTCTAGAGTGCTTCATTAATTCAAAGGTTTTGAGAACTTCCTTGCAAAATCCATTTTGTGCACATTCTACAATCATATCATTTCATTCCATGAGATGACATCTCTTTGAGGCATTCTATTGAACAATTCATTTTGTACTACATTTTGATGTCAAATCTTTGGTAATTATGGTTAGTTTCATTACATTCAAATTCTAAATTATGGGAAATTATATACAGTAAATAGATTGATGACTGTTTGGATAGTGAAATTATCTCTCTTAGAAATTAACTAAAATATCTAGAAGGATTATTTTAATTAAAGAGGATTTTGTGGTTATTTTTGTAACAATGATTAACAATGATTTTACAATGCAACTAGCTTGCTATTTTCATTCAAGATACAAGTCATCAAAGTCAAGCACATACCAAGAAGATGATACTCTACTTCAAACCCTCAACCTCACTTACTTTAGTCTGCTTACATGGGGATATTAAGGAAGTTGATAAAAAATTAATATATATCATTTTTTGTTTGTGAAGGAGAATCCTGTGAGATTCAATATGGCAGTGGATCAATATCCGACTTCTTAAGTAAAGATGATGCCACAGTTGGGAAACTTGTTGTGAAACATCAGGTTATCAATTTTTGGATGTTAAGGCTTTCCAGTTGGATATCAAAGATCTTTCTCATCTAATTTGGAATTTATGTATAAATGGATTCTTCCATGGTGCAGGTCTTTACTCAGACAACACATGAACCAAGGTTGACATTTTTGTTGTCTAATTAAGTCTGATGGCATTCTTAGGCTTGGTTTCCAGGAAATTTTTGTTGATAATGTTGTTCCTGTCTGGTTAGTGTTGATAGCCTTCATTCTATAATGTCAACTTCATTCTATAATCTGAGAATATCACCTTTCTTAAACTTTGAACAAGGTTCTAAAATCAAGGGTTCAATATGTATATTTCAAGCCTATGTTGAACACTTTGTTTAAGGAATTTGTTGACAAGGCTACAGTTTTTTAATTGACTTATCTTTCTGCTACATTTGGACTTTTGTAAACTTGCAATATACAATGCACTTTTATTCTTTATGAATTGAGACTAATAGTAATTTTGTTGATTGTATTGAGGCACAACTGCATTAATGGCGGAAAAGGCAGCACCTTGTTGCTCATATCAAATGGAATGTTGCATATAAAGGAGGAAAGATTTTAGCTAGGTTATTGTTGACTGCATTGAAGGAGAGAGCTTCATATATGGGACACAATCAACACTCTCCTTCTTGGATTCTACACATTACAACTTGCTCTAGGAAGATTGCACACGTTGTAGAAGTTTTAAGAGATGAAAGGGGCATGTTCTCACATTGAAGGGCTTCAAGCATGCATTTCCATCGTTGTAGTAGTTTTTTGGAGAGGTTTTTTTCTTGCAGTCATTTCTATGCAATATTGTAACTCATATTTTTAGTCTCGTGACTAAAAATAACAATTGTAATAATCTGTTTCTAAGCTGTAATTAGAACACATTTCTTTTATTAATAAAGTTCATCGATTTATCCTTCTCAATGGCTATCTTATTGTGTGCAATTGATGATTGATGTGTATTTTTGTGTTTTATGCTTAAATCCTCAAATATCAATCAATTAAAATGACTAACTATACTACTAATTGACATCAATTAATAATTAAATTGACTAAATATACTACCAATTGATAGAAATTAGTGAACATTGAATAAACATGACTAAATAAGTGACCAGTTAACAACAATCAATGACTGAATATATCAATGAATAAAAAAATGACTAAATAAGTGACTAGATTACATCAATCAATGAATAAATCAACAAATAAATAAGTGACCAGTTTAATATATCAGTGAATAAAAAATGACTAAGTAAGTGACCAGATTATAACAATCAATGACTAAATCAACGACTAAATACATCAATGGAAAAAAGTGACTAAATAAGTGACCAGATCACAAAAATGAATGAATAAACCAATGACTAAATATACTACCAAATCGATCAATCAAAACAACCAATAAATGAAATAAATTGGTTTAGTCATCAATGTAGTCGTGTTATATATGATTGGCAATAAACTACTAATGGTCACATGACAAATTGTAGTCATTTATAAGCAGTTTTTAGTAGTTTATTGTTGTTTATGTACTAGTGTATTATTGGGATCTTGTACATCATGTTGTGCCATTGTTGTACTCACACTACTTTATAAAGTGCCAAGGGGGATTTGTCATGTGAGCTTCCTATTTGCAATCACAACCTTTTCTACCTTCATGCGAGTGTGCCTTTTGTTTGCACACCCTTTTTTCAGTTGCTGGTACTTGACATTGCTAGTTATTCTCCATGCACTACATTCTCACATTCAATTTTAGTGGACCTTTCATATCTCTCCCTTCTTCACATTATGGGGGGTATCATACTGTTGGTTCTAATGCTTCATTGGGTTTGTGTTGGAGTGAGCTATATATCTAGTATTTGTTCCTATGTACTAGGCAGATGTAGCATACATTAGCAGAAGGTTACATGAATTTCAGTGAGATGAAGCATTTACCATATAGACACTCTTGCATTCCTATTTTTGGAGGCAACCTTCTATTTTCACTTGATCAATGTTCTTCAAACTATTGGTACCTATGGCATTTGTATCTTCGAGTTCCAGATGTTTGCCTCTTTTTGCCATCTGATTCAAGTAGTGTCATTGGGGGAACTCATGCATATTCTTGTCTTCTTGATCCTAATCATCTTCTATTTTAGAGGAGGTTCTTCTTTCAGCAGCATAGCAGTCATTCTTTGATAGTGTCTACAACTTCTTCATGCTTCAATGGTGTTCTTCATGTTTATCCTTTGTTCCTACTCTTTTGGGACATTTTTATTTGGAGGATTCTTAGACCTTCAATTAGTAGTTGAAAGAAAAAATAGGTCTGTTCAAGAGATGTCAAAGACCATGTTGATGGGAGCAAATATTCCTGATGTTTATTGGAGAGGAGCAATTCATATTGTAATATATATATTGAATAGAGGATTGTTAAGATTGAATAGCACTAAGACGAGCCTTATGAGTTGTGGTATGGAAGACTTGCAATTGTCAGGTATTTTGGAGTTTTTGGAAGCAAATGTTATATCAAAAGAGATGGAGATGTGTTGGGGAAGTTTGTTTCAAGAGCTGATGAAGGAATATTCCTTGGTTATTCATCTCAAAGTAAAGCATACTGGTGGTACAATAAAAGACTAGGTAGAATAGTTGAAAGAAAAAATGTGAAGGTTGAAGAAGATCTACATCAAAATATGAATGAAATTGAGGATTGTGGATCTAATGCATCTCCCTACTCAGATGAAGATGAAGAAGAAGAGTTTGAAGAGAAAGAAGAAATAGTAGAAAAGATCAACAAGACCCCTACAAAGTATGTTCAAATAAATCATTCACAAGATCATATTATTGGAGATAAGAATGAAGGAGTGCTAACCAGGAGAAGACTAGCAAAGAGCAATGAACAAGTAAATTTTTTTTTTTTTATCAAAGGTAAAACCAAAAAATTTTGTTGATACCAACAAGGATGAAGGATGGATACAAGAAATGGAAGAAGATTTGAATCATATTGAGAAGAAGTAGACTTGGCAATTGGTTCCAAGGTTTACATTCAAAAATGTGATAGGAAAAAAGTAAATATTTAGGAATAAGTTGAATGAAGAAGGAGAAGTTAGAAACAAGGAAAGAATGGTTTGTAAAGGCTATTCTTAGGTAGAATGAATTGATTTTGAAGATACTTTTTCTCCAATAGAAAGAACATAAGTTATCCGAGTGTTTCTTACTCTTTCTACTCACAAAGAATTCAAAGTTTATTAGATGGATGTCAAATTAACTTTTCTAAATGGATATTTAGAAGAGGAAATGTACATAGAGAAAACTAATGGATTCTGGTTATCAAAAGAACCAAACATGGTGTGTAGACTCAAAAATGAATTGTATGGTCTCAAACAAGCTCCTGGGGCTTGCTACACAAGGTAGGATAAGTACCTAATTCAACAAGGTTTCAAGAAAGGTACTGCATATAGTAATCTTTACTTCAAGATTGAGGAGGAAATAATTTTGATAGTTATTGTATATGTTGATGACATATTTTTTGGTGGAAATGATGAGATGTGCAAGATTCTTGCTAAATAAATGTAGAAGGCATTTGAGATGTCTATGATTGGTGAGTTGTCTTTCTTTCTTGGTCTTCAAATTGCTTAGCTAGATGATCATATCTTTATTTATCAAGAAAAGTATGTCAAAAAGATGTTGAAGAAGTTTGGTATGGAATATTGTAAACTAGTTAGTGCTCCCATGGTTAGTGGTTATCATTTGAGCAAAGATGACAAGTCTCCCCTAGCTGATTAGAAGTTATATAGATCTATGATTAGAAGCCTGTTGTATCTAACTACTTCAAGACATGATATCATGCATGTGGTATATTTGGTTGCAATATTTTAATCCAATCCTAAAGAAACTCATGTGAAAGTACTCAAGAGAATATTTAGATACTTAAAGAGTACTCTAGATTCTGGATTATGTTATCCAAAAGGTAATGAATTTGATATGAGTGCATACACTGATGTTGATTAGGTTGGTTGTGTTGATGATAGAAGGAGTACCAGTGGCACTGGTGCTTTCTTTTTAGGAAGTAGATTGGTTTCCTGGCATAGTAAGAAGCAATATTTAGTATCCTTGTCCACTACAAAAGTAGAGGATATTGTTGTAGCATCTTGATGTACTCAAGGGTTGTGGATGAAGCAAACATTGAAGGATATCAAGATATAGTATGATGAACCTATTCCTATTCACTGTGATAATACAAGTGCTATCAATATTTCCAAGAATTCAATGATGCATTCTAGAACCAAGCACATATCAACTAGGTATCACTTTCTGAGAGAGAAGGTTGAAGATAAAGAAGTCAAGTTGGAATATGTACCTACCAAGGATCAGATTGCAGACATTTTCACAAGGAACTTGCAAAGGATACATTTGAGTACCTCCGACAAAAGTTAGGGATAACTGCCCCTCCTTCTTACTAGATGCATAGTTGGTGCATCTATCCAGGGGAGTAATTCAAGCTATATATTTTTATTGGATTGATGGTGGCTGCCTCTCGAGGGGAGAAGTTAGTGGTTGTTGCTGACAGGGGGAGCTTGTAAACTGTTTCAAATTGAAGGAGAGAGAATTATGCAAAAAAAGGGGAGAGAAATTTTCCCTTTTGTCCTTGATGTCAAAGGGGGAGAAGTGTGCATTTCATATTTGTTTTTCCATCAATTCCAAAGGGGGATATTGTTGTAGTTTGGTTGTCATTGATGTAAAAAGTATGTTTGACATTGTTGTAGCTTGGTAAGTTTGGTTGTCAATGTTGTCAAATAAGAGACTCTCTACATTTCTTCACTAGTAATGTTGTTCTCCTATGGTTTGGAAGATAGATTCATGATGTGTCAAGGCATGTGTGGTCCAAGTTTTAATTCATTTGGGTTACAAGAAAGGTGTTTTGGAAGTGATAGCTTGAAGGTAGTGTTGTTTCTATGAGGATGATCATAGTAGTCTAAATTTTGGCTCTGCATTCCTCCACATTTTCAGATATGTTTGTGTGGTTCAAAAGTTAAGTTCATAGTGTTGTGAAGGTGCTATATCCAAAGTTTCATATCATAAGTCCTTCCACAAAGAAAGTTGTATGTGACAAAGTGCAAGATTGTGTTGTCCGATGATTGGTTTCAATGTATATTGGCTTGCGCCAACTTGTTGCTGCATGAAGTTGTAAAATGGTTGTATGCGAGTATTCTTGAACATTAGTTGATGCTTGTTGCTACTCTGTAAGGTGTTGTATGTTTTCTCCAGAATAGGCTGTGGTCTGGAATGAAGGTGTTACTGGGTTATGCTTTTCCTGGCTAACTAGGGTATGCTGAATGTGTGCATCCCAAGATCAAGGATGCATAGAGTATATGGAATGCTTGAAGGAGTTGTATGGGTCATGCCAAATCATCCGAGAGAAGTGAAAGTAATGTTTAATCTTTCATGAGTACCACCAAGTTGTAATGGTCGACATGATACGAGTTTCATGTTTTCTTGCTTAAGGTTGACCCAATTTGAATTTGTGAAGCATGCCAATGTTTTCAATTGAAGACCAAAGTTGTGAAGAGTGCTTAGGACCAGGTTAAATGTGTGCTGGAATTTGCAAGGAGTGTCCCTCTTCTTGGTGTTGTGTTTAGTCCTTTTAGGTCTTTCCCTCTACACATTTCATGTTATGTTTTTGATCTTTGACCAACTTGTAATTACAATATTATTTGTTATAGGCTGATGTATATGTAATACCTTGTATAAATTGTGAACCTATTTGATTTGGGTTGTGTGGTTGGGTTGAGGATGTGTAATGCATCATGATGTTTATGCTAGTAACTGAAAGAGAAGAGAAAAATAGGGAGATCCTATCCGAATTCAATTTGATCATATCTCTATGACAAAAGGGAAGTGAAGAGTGTGCCTAACTGATTGTTGGAGGTAGTGAGCCAAGGGAAAAAATTCTTGAAGGATAAAATTAGTGAGCCAGTAAGCTATAGAGAATGAATTTGATGAAGTTGCAAATGTTGTCAAAGAAGAATTGTAATCATAAAAATAAAAGGGAAAAAGCATGATTGAAATCATCAAAAGGATTGAGCTTCATAGTTAGATTCAGACAGTAGAAGGATTGCCATGTTGTAATCTTTTCTAAGTTTGTTCGCAGTTCAAGGAGTAGTTGCTTCCTTGGGTTGTATCCCTAACATAAAGTTTGTAGGGAGTTGTAGCTTCCTTGTGAGTGACCCTAAAATCTTTCTATAGGGATTAGTAGCTTCCTTGGGTTGTAGCTCCCTAAAATAAAGTTGTAACTGTGATTTATTTGTGAGGCTAGATTAGGATACTATCTCCTACCAACATTTCTCATTGTGGTTTTTTCCCTTAGGGGTTTTCCACGTACATCTGGTGTTGTGTGGTGTTCTTCATTGTGTTCGTCTTTCATGTTTTTGTTTGTGCTATAAAGTTTAAGTTTCAATTTGCTACAAAGGGTTTGAGATTTCATAGAATACTGATCATTTACCCCCCTCTAAGTATTTTGGTGTGTTAAAAAATATATACACTAACACCCCCTTAAGCATGAATTAAAATAAACTAGGTCCCAATAACTAGGCTTGATGAGATATCAAAGTACAATGCAATTTATCATAAATTGGAGAAAGGGAGAAAAACTACTAGGAAAAATATCCCCCCCCAAAAGAGAGAAAAGAAAGTGAAGAGGAAAAAAAACCCCTTGAAGATGATGCTTCTATTGAAGTAGACTACACCCCATGAAGAGCTTGTAGATGAATGAACTTGCTCTTAATAAAAGGTTTGGTGAAAATTTCAACAACCTACTTTGAAGATTGGAAAAAGACTAAGTCAATGATCTAAACTTGAATAAGATCCTAAATGTATTGCATGTGAATCTCAATATGTTTGATCTACTAGTGTTGAACCATATTCTTGCATATCTAGGTGGTTCTTTGGTTGTAGCAATATATGAATGTGGGTTTTATAAATGGAATGGAAAACTTAGTGAGAATACCCTAAAGAAAAAGAACCTTAGTAGCTATGTTAACAACTCCCATCTAATCTATCTTTGTTGATGATAAATCAATACCATTTTTCTTTTTGCTAGACCAAATGATAGGATAAAAAACTAGTGAGAAACTATAACCTAAATTGGACTTCTTCTTATGATTATCACCAACCCAATCTAAATCTATGAATCTAGCCAAGTGAGCCTTTGTACCAAATATAGAATGAATCCCAAATATGAGAGTACCTTGAATATAGTGAAGGATCCTCATAGCTACTTTCTAGTGTATCTCATGATAATCCTACATGAATATCAAATCGTGCTTACCACATATGAAATATCGAGCATGGTATGAATCAGATAGATGAGACTAACAAGTTGTTAATAAAAAGTAGCATTGAACTTGATGGTGTTGAACCTCAATATTAAATATAGATAGAAAGGGATTCTAAGATGACTTATATTTAATCATGTGAAACCAAGAAAGTAGATTAAGATTATACTTGGGTTGTGCAAGAGTGATCCTTGAGTTAGATTATGAAATCTCAATACCAAGGGAGTAATGCAATAAACCCAAGCCTATTATTTCAAATTTTTCTTGTAAAGATGACTTCATTGTTGCATAGTAGATGAAGAGATCCCAACAATCAAAATGGAATCAACATAAATCAAAAGTATCAACACTAATCATTTTTCACTAAAATATATACATTAGGATTTGAATGACACCAAGTAAAACCTAAATCCAGGAGGAAGGAATCCATCCTAGTGTACCAAGTCTGAAGGGTCTATTTGAGTCTATAGAGGGATTTCCTAAATTTACAAACTAAGGATGAATCCTAAAAAAACCTTAGTGGATGTTCTATGCATATCTACCCCTCAAGGTCTTTGTGAAGAAACAAATTCTTCACATCCATTCATCCCAACCATGTGCAATGACAAGTGTGAGTTAGATAAAAGTGATATTGGCCATAAATGAAAATATCTTTATGTGTTCAATGCCAATAACTTTTGATAAAATCTTGATGACCAAACGTTCCTTGTACTTATCAATTGACCCATATGTAGAAAACTTGGTCCAATATATCCACCTACATTGAACTACCTTCCTTCCCTTAGGAAGTGAAGTCAAGTACCAAGTGTGATTTATCACTAAGGAATCATATTCGTCATAAATGACACTATCCTACTCAAGTATACTTGATGCATTTCAAAGTTTTTATGGATTATAGGTTGAGGAAAAGAAAGCATGTGGCCCACTCTAATAGTCTAACTGTGTATGTCTACCATCAGTTGAATTCCCTACCCAAGTACTTTCACTCTAAATTGTTTTTCTAGCCCAAAGAGGTTGAGAAGCAGGTGATTTAGGTGTTAAAATATCATCCTCCAAACTATGTGTAGAAGTAGATGAATATGATTCCCCATGACTATCCTCGATGTAAGAACTATAAGAATAAGAATACTCTACCTCAAGAATTTGTTATAGATGGCCATAGTCATTAGAAGAACCATCAAATTCAAGTGATTCCACAATAAAAGGAGAAATGTCAAGTGCAGAGTCAATAGGACTCTCTTGAAACTTTACTTCTCTCAATGACCAATTCATGTGTTGTTGGGTGGAGTAGGTGATAACCTCTTACACCATTTGGATAACCTATAAAGATGCAAGGTTTAGAATTTTTTCCATTTCCTCATATTTTTTCTTCAAAAAACATGCCATGCCTAGAGATCTGAAGACCTTGAAGTGCTCAATTGATGGTTTCCTACATATATGTAAGATTTAAAGAGATTTCTTACCTTCAATACTTTGTGAGAAACTTTATTATAAATGTAGCAAGCACAATTTATTGTGTATGTCCAATATTATGGTGTAAGGCCCTTAGAGTGTATCATGTAATTAACCATCTCTATTAAGGATCTACTTTTACACTTTTCAACACCATTCTATTAGGGAATGTAGGGAAATTTTTATTTCAATTATATCCCCTCTATTGTAAAATACTGCTTAAACTTGTTGTTGACATGTTCACCTCCATTATCTATTCAAAGAACCTTGATGACTTTCCTTGATTATTTTTCAACAAGAGCCTTGAAGTCTTGAATTTTTTTTGAGTACTTTAGATTTTTGTTGAAGGAAGTAGACTTGTGTGTATTTGGAAAATTCATCTATGAAAGTGAGAGCATACAGGTCTTTCCTTATTGAAAGATGGATGGGGAAAAGCCCTTCATACATCATTGTGAACAAGCTCCAAAAACTATGTATCCCTCCATGATTTTCCTTTATCAAATTTCTCTTTAGGATGCTTCCCAAGGGTAAAAACCTCACAAATACCATTAGAGAATCCATCTCTAGGCAACCCTGTTACCATATCCTACTTTCCAAGTTGCTTAAAGTAGTAGTAGTTAAGGTGGCCAAACCACTCATGCCATAATTTTCTAACTTCATCTAAATGAGTGAGCAATAATATAGGAGAAACATTAGGTGTAAAGTGTTAGAAGATGTATTAATTAGGTTGGTGATCTTCCCTTCCTAAAGCTAACAAATTATTATTGTGCAACTCCCTAATCCAAATTGAGTGTATAGAAAAATAAATTGTGATGCCCTTCCTTATGCGGGTAATTTGACACAATGATAAAATGTTAGCTAAAAGAGAAAGTACACTTAGAATATTTATAAATTTTCCACCTTCAACTTCAACAAACCCTCTCCCTACAATTTTTTTGAGAGTATCATCACCCGAAGTGATAAAACACATACTATAAGGATCCAACCTGAAAACTTAACTCATGATGAACCCATGTGGTGTAAGGAACCTGATCCAATGATTGAAGATTGATTTGATGATTATGAAATAGTGGCAACTAGAGCCTTTCCCTTAGATTTTTCTTTACCTTTTATCCTATGCCTTATTAGATTCTTGAGTTGATGAATATCGTTTAATAGATTGTAGAAACCTTATGTCATGCTTATCAACAAGATGTGAGAGGTGGTAAATTTATTTCTTTAGATATTTATTCTCATCATACCCAACTTTCTTGCAATAAGAACAATTATTTTTTTCTTTCTTAGATTTCCATTGATTTGAAGAAGTTTTAGTGTTGGTTTTGGAGTATTCTAATTTTTGATAATTCTTGGTCTTCTTGTCCTTATGAGTGTTTTTTTCTTCTATTTGTTGTTTGAAGCCTATTTTTTCCCATTCCTAGCAATGAGGGCTTGTGGTATTGAAGACTTCAATGTGTTCATATATATTAACTTGTCCTTCTCCCTATTCAAGTTGATAATAAATTTATCTAGAAAAGGCATCTTCCACATGGTTCCAAGAGCCATTTTGGTGGAGTAGATGGTAGATACAAACATACAATAGTCAAGACCTAATTTGGAGAGTATAGAAATAACAAGTTGATCCTCCTTTTCTCTATTCCACATTCTTTCAACTACAACCAAGTTACTTATTTTAACTTAGTGAAGAAGTCCTCTAGGGTGTCAAACAAGTGGGGCTCAAACTTATGAGCTCATTCTCCAACTCACAACCTTTCATTTTGTCTAGCTTCTCAAAGAGTTTTTCTATTGCAAGCCATACTTCATTGGGTTTATTCAAGGATTATACATGAAAGATAAGTTCAAGAGACACATTAAGACATATGAATCCAAAGGCTTGATCACATTTTTTAAACCACTTCTCTTTAGCTTTTTCAGTAGTAGGTTATTTCTTAGTGCTTGTAGTTACCATATACAACCCTTTATTCATTAGCACAAGTTGTACTTTTAGTTTCCAATCTTGATAATTAAAGGGTGTTAATGACATGGCAATCTAATTTGAATCCATGCTTGAATGCATTTTTTTGTAGAAAAAAATGCAAAAATTAAGTATGGGAGGAAATGTAGAAGTGCACACAACACAACTCAATATGCCCCCTTAATTCAATATTTGATCCTCCCTAGATTTTTCCACTTATATTTTTGGTGCATAGACAAGTCCAATGGAACAAAAGAGACACTTTATAAGTGTAGTACAATAATATTTCCAATGGATCAAGCATAAAAAAGGCACTCACTTTCGAATTGCCAATTTAAAAAATAATTATTTTTCTATTTTCCTATGTTGCCCATTTAAAATGCACTTCACAATTTTAAAATTTTCCTTTCCAAGTGAGAAATAGAGATGGGGTTGAAGTTAAGCTCTCACTAGTAGGTAATTTGGTGATTTAGCTCTCATACGAACATACCATGTGACCAAGGGCTAAAATATTGGTGGGTTCTCCTCCCCTCTCTTGTTGATGATGTAACATAGGCATAAATTTTGACCTCAACAATTTCAAATATTTTATTAATAGTGATTCTTACCTTGCTATTAAGTTTGATGGGTTTCAAGGGTTCCCTTGTGGGTTCAAATTCCCCATGACCTAATACTAGGTTCAAATAACCTTCACATTGATACAACACCATTTGGTCTTTCCAGAAATGCTTGTCACTTGGCTTGAAAACTTTTTCTCTCACCTTCAAAACTTTGTTAATTGGCCTTCTCAAGATACAACCATCTAAAAAATACTTGATTGAATACATGTAGATTGGGTTTTTTAATAGATTCCAATAAAGATCATGTATTCAATTAGTTCCAGATTAATACTTTGATATCCTGGATCAACCTTACTTGCATACATGATAGATAGATTGTTTCAATGGACATGAGATCTAGCTCAAGATAACATGTTCACCCTCAACAAGATCAAATGTGGCCTCTATGCTAATATCTCTCTACAAAATGCTTTCACAAAAAAAAAAAAAAATTAATACACAAAAAATATTGCATGGAACTAGTGAATTCTAAAAAATAAACAAACATATAAAATCAAACCAATACCCAAATTCCATAATGGCTCTGATACCATGTAAAATTTACCAAGATCTCAAGATAGAATTTCAATACCAAATTGAGCCATGAATGTCAAGAAATCATATGATTCTACTTGTGATATTAAAAACATATAATGAAAGAAAAATAATATACATGAAATTGGATATAATCATCATGTATTAACCCACAAAAATGATTGTACAAATAAAAGAGGGGAGAAAATTTCACCCTAAATAGTGGAGAAGACTAGGTATTTGACTACCACTAATTAAAACTGTTGGTAGGTTAACTCCTTCAATACTTGCACAAGGTGGTGAACTAGCTTTCACTAACTATGACACCTAAGTAGGCCTAATTTCATGTAAAAATATGCATATCATAATATATACACTAACAATTATAGAAGAGATTAAGATTTTTTATGAAAATGGACATGCGGGAAGAGATGTTGAAACAATTTTAGGAAATGTAGGGAAGATACTACAAGATAATGGAAATTTTGAGTGAAGTTGATTTGGAGCATGTGAGGAGGGATGTTGCTAAATATATGAAGGATGTTGAGAGCTTTGAGAATCTACCATCACCAAGATAATTAGTTATAGTTGAGTGTGCTAAGAGGGTTATTGTTGATAGTGATAATTTTGTAAATATGGAGAATGTTAAGATTCCACCTTAATAGAGGTATAGATAATTATTGTAAAACTCATCCACAACAATGCACTCGAGAAATTAAACTCCCATATCAATAAAGAAAATGAATATCTTTTTAGTATAAATAGTGTTTTTATCCATCTAAATAGGATATCAACTTTCTAGGACTGACCTATTCAAACATATAACTTAAGTTTACTTAGGTGTTTTAGGCTTTTGTCTCACTTCATGTTGTTGAGACATGTGTCATCATCACTTGAGACACCTATTGCATGCACACTTTTCACTTGCTCACACACTTGTCAAGTGAGCTCACAAGTGTTGTACATTTGAAGGGTTAGCCAATTGTTTGGTCCTACCTTCCTCCCTCATCTACCTTGCCTATATATGCAAGGTTTCTCATTAGATTCACACTCTCTTCATTTTATATTGATAGATATACTATTGTCCTCATATTTTTACTTATGGAAGGTTATCAATTCAAGCTCTTTGATCTTGGAATTCTCCAACATGGTTATCAGAGCCATGAGAGCATGTTTCTACCTGCATTAAGATGACTTTGCAAATATTCTTATCAATAGAGTGTCATGGAGCCAAAAAAACACTGCCATTGTATCTGAAAGGTCCGATAAATGAAAAAATACATTTCATTTTGTTAGATTTAGTAATTTTCAATTTTCAATTTTTTTTTAAAGCTTCTATTCTTTATTGTACTATAAAAATCCATACAGCACAAAAAAATTTTCCAAAGGGGGGCCAATCTGACCCTCTGCCCATCTGCCCATTTCACATTTTTTTGGAAAAAATTGTTGTTTGTAGCAAAAATTTGGCCTATTCAACCTCTTTGAGAGGTTTCAACTGTGTTTTGTGGCTATTTCGGCCTAGCAGACATATTGTGGCCTATTCGGCCTGTTTGAAATGGTTTCTTTGTTTTTTTTGATGATTGGAAGGTAGTGATTTTTTGTTTGTACAAAATATGATTCAGGCCGACCCATGACCTTTGTGAAGGCCCGATCCTACATAATCCACTGTGAAGAAGCCCCATTCCCATGGTCTAAGTCTATCTCCCTATGACGTGTTGATCTATGGTAGGGTGTTTTGATCCGTGGAAGGTCGCGGGTGCTCAGCTAGGCAACAACACCATTGTAGGCGGTATCTCAGTGACCTATTTCAACCTCCATGACCTCAACACTACTGATAGACGACATTCAACAAGTTATTTTATAAGGGCCTTCAAATTGCATGTGAAAACATCTGCACTCCATTGCATGCAAAGAGGAGGCGATTATATTGTTTGTAGATCTTCTCTTGTGCACTACGTGGGGTACTATATCTCTGCGCAGAAGGTTGTGTGTGTCATGTTTCAAGTGCACCAAGAGGCACTTAGCACAAAAAGGCTAATCTACTATCTCTGAGCATCGATCTATGCACAACCATCCATCATTGAGTGCAGGAGGCTAAGCATTTTGACTGGCCCTGTGAGGATAAAGGAAGTCGTGATCTACGTTGCAGGTTGAGGATAGCCTCAAAGCGTTATTTTTTGCAGATCCAATGAAAGCAACACAAGATTCTATCAAGTCTTGCATAATCAATGCAATCATTTGCCAATAAAAGGCATCTAAATCTGATAAAAATTTGTATATGAGCAGGTTGATGTATTGATTTTTCACCAAGCACCCAATAACTGCAGTTAGAGGTGCTTTTGGTATGCTCCAATCCAACTTATCATAATGTGGTTCTCAACATCTTGTGCAATCTCATTTGTGCAACATCATTATATATGTAAAGCGCGGTAGTCTGGGGTAGGTTTATAAAACTTTTGAAGACATTGCAGAATGAGATGTCTTCTAGGCTTATAAAGCTTTTGAAGACATTGCAGGATGAGATGTCTTCTGATGGGATACCATATTTGCAGCTAACAAAAAATGTGGGTATCCGCACGATGATTGAGATTGTTATCAAATGCAGCAAACAGGTGTCTAAAATGATCAGTTAATAAGAGCCTTGGATCATGGTATGGACATCTATGATACCATAATGGAAAGGTCTTTTTTAATCAGCTATTGTAATTGCAAATGATCTGGTCAATATGTATCCAAAAATGTTGAAGCATACACAAGGCATGTCAACTGTTTGTTAAAATGCCTTAAAAAATGTGGTATCATACAATACGATGATTTTAGGATATACATAAAATGGTGTTCTTGATGAAGCTTCGAGGCTTTTTAAGAAATGCGTGAATAAGATGTCATCTCAGGGAATGCCCTGGTAGACATGCTTCCAAAATGTGGAAGCATGCACAAGCCAAGAGAAATGTGTGATAAAATGCCTGAAAAAAATGTGTTCTAATGGACTGCAATGATTATCAATTGCGAACAATTTTCTTGTAGAGATTATTGCTGATGCTAAGCGAATTATTTAGTGAACGCAACCTTGAGCTATAAGAAGGTGTAACAAAAAGCAAAGGAATGTGAAATAAAGGATTGTGAGTACACAAACATCTCTTAACATCTTATCCCTAGTGAGAAGCTTGCCAATATCTTTCTCTACTCAATATTTTTATACATGTTCACAATGAGCTTGTTCATCTTCCTGACCTTGGCTACAACACAATGAAGAGCTATGCAAATTATACTCCTCTGGGACATGGTGTTGAACTAGCTCGGAAATTGCAAAAAAAGCCAGAACTACTAAGGTGGAAAATAATATTAGATTATTGGGATTGAGTGACGATATTTTTATGCTCTAAAAAATTAAGCTCCCATCCACGCAGAGTGGCTTACTATAGGAGGTGAATTTCTAACCTTGCACTGAGCTATACTTGGTCATATTGGAGTGGGAGAACAGTGAGATGAGCAATGTATTTGGGAGATGATTGAATCCTATTTTCTTAGTTTTCGCAGTTAGCAGTTGTGAGTGGAAATTAAATTTTTTAAACGCATGTCCACTCTCTTTAAATATCTATCTTCTTACCCCTCTCACTCTCTCTATTCCCCCCTCTATCTATCCCTGTTTCTATACCTATCTCTCTCTATCTTCATCTTTCCCTATTGCAAACATAACATTAGCCTATTGGTAATGGAGGTTGATTATCATTCTAATTTATAGGTTTTGTTTTAGTCATGTTTGGATCCCTATGAGTGGAAGCATAGTTAATTTGAAGTTGTCACTTCTCCCTTATGAGTTTTGTTGCACAAACAACATCATTTGGTAACTGGCCTACCAATTGACCTCATGTACTACAGGAATGTATGAAAAAAAAATACACCATTTTTTTCTAATTGACATTCCACACCTCTTTGGCGTACCCATTGCACACTAAGGTGTAGTTGCTAGTTTAACTCTTTTAAAATATTAGCATGTATTGTAATCGTCACTATTTATTTCTAACTCTTAGTAGATTGGGTTAACTACTTAGTTCGTTTTAATGCTTGTAAGAGGTTTATTTTTTTCGTTTTGCTATAACTTGCAAATGGGGAGTCAAATTTTGAAGTGTACATAGTCATTAAAAGCTCTTTCCAAGATGAACATTGTAGCATCAAGATGTTTTGAATTCTATGTTATTTAATATCATTTTTTACTCTCTAAAATCATAATTGTAAGCAAATTTCAATGGGGCATAACTTTCACCCCTTATCAATTTTTTGCAAACTTTTTAAAAAATTTCTATCACAATTTTGTAAGGAATTTGATTTTCCAGGTAAATCTAAGATCTGGGTTGCCATTTTTTTAGAAAATTATAAAAATCGATGTGCATTATAAACAGTTGATTTGACATCCAATCTTCACACAAGTTGTAATTTTCTTGCACATTATTTTCGAGAGGGGCTACAATAATCACTAATCATTCTTGGGGGGCTTTCTAAATCAAGGGGGTAATCTAAGTGTTTTTGCTTGTGAGTTTGTTGGTTCATGTGATCATGTCTCTTACAGTAAATCCCTTCCATTTGAATATTCTTTGTAATCCACCTAATAAATAGAAAATCAAATGTGGATATTGTGGGATGAAAAGGCATACAATAGAAGAATACCTTTAACATCAAAGTACTAAAATGAAGCAACTTCTTCTCGATCATAGTATTTTCTTACCTAATCATCTAATTCCAACACATGCAAAAACACCATCCAATATCACTAAGACATCTTGTGAGACACCATCATTTCAGGATGAACAATGTAGTTGCATGGCTTGCCTTGATATTTCATCTCCCATATCACTTTTTTCTACATTTGAATCTAATGTTGGCTCATCCACGAGTTCCAATGATTCTTTGCATCAAGACATCACCATTGTTGTTCCAAATATGCCACATTAGGATGCTTATATACCAGACATCACATCTTTATTTGTAGAATTTCGGATTGCATATTTGGATGAAACTATTGAGGACATTCATCTCCTTTATGATATCAACTTTGATGAAGTTACATCACCATTTCCATATTTGGATATTTCTCTTTCCTTGCCTACATCAAATTTTATTGTGACAGATTGTGCAAATATTCATGAGTTGACCTATCTAAATCAGTCACCATCTATGTTGACATTCCCTACAGTGGTACTAGAATCACATCGGTCTAGCTATCACCATACATCCATGGTTCCTATTCTTGAATCACATACAGTACTTGGATCCATCTTATCAACATCCATCACACATCGATATTGCCTTGGATATATTTAAGCATCATTTGAAGGCATCATTGGCATCATTTCAATCTTTGGATCATGTGAAAAATTTAGAGACATTGATCTTACTTCCTGCATATTCCTATCCAGAATGGGAAGTCATCTTACACATATTTGTGGTGTTGTTTCTTTCCAATGGGATATTTTTTTAATGATCATGGATCATCTTCAACATCTGGTGTCAAGCATCATTTTGAGGAGAGGTTGCATGGTTTCTCTTCTCCTATCAGTTTGGAGAGGAAGCATATCCTCACATGGATTTCATCACTTCACATTTTTTGGGGGTTCACATAGACCTTCTCTCTTTTCTCCTATGGGGATAAAATTCATTGTACATTGTGCTAGTGGTAGTCCTTGGGGGGTCATGATGAGTTCTCCATCTATCACTTCTTCTTCACTTGTATATTCCATTGCATTTGAATCATTTCTCTTTTGGAGAGGTCTTTTATTTCCTAATAGGTTTTCTTCTTTACTCCACATCATGAGAAATTAGTATATGAGTACCTAACATGGCCTAGTAATTGGGACTCATCATTGGTGCATACATTACTCACTAAGTTAAACTTACTTGGGTGGGTGTTAGTGTAACTAGTATATTTATCGATCTAGATGGGATATTACCTTTCTAGGATTGACCTATTCATACTTATAACTTAAGTTTACTTAGGTTTTTTAGGATTTTATCTCACTTCATATGGTTGAGACATGTTCCCTCATCACTTGAGACACCTATTATATGCATACTTGCCACTTGCTCACACACTTGTCAAGTGAGCTCACAAGTGTTGCACATTTGGAGGGTTAGTCAGTTGTTTTCCTACCTTCCTACCTCATATACCTTGCCTATATATGCAAAGTTTCTCATTGTATTTACACACTCTTTATTTTATATTGATAGAAATAGTATTTTGCTCATATTTTTACTTGTGGAAGGTTATCAATTCAAGCTCTTTGATATTGGCATTCTCCAACATATCTAACTATATTAGTAGACTAGATGAAAGGGTGAGATAAATTCAAAGAGTTATTAGAATAAGGGATTGGGAGTTGTAGTTCTTATCAAAGGTGTGCAAGCAATAGTGCTTTTCCATTTGAGAGTGACTCAATAATCATCTTTTGAACCAAATTAGCCCAACCTTATGGTTACCATTAATGATAACTTTGAAGATTTATTAACCCCATTACAAAACTTAAAAATCTATATTTTAGTCTTTAATATGTATATTGGTAGTAAAAAAAGTGTGGGATTGCAAAAAGATGTTGGAAAATGGGTATGTGTAGGATCATCGTGCAAAAAACAGTCCCTTAAGTGGCAAAAAATTCAGAAAAATCAGTGTTAGGAAACTTGACGTAAATATTTGAATAAGTTATCTATATTATTTCAAAAATATGTAAGAATAGAATTTGTAGAAAATTGAATGTAGTTTCTAAAATACTAGGTTTTTAAAAATAAATAAAATCTATTTGGTGAAAATTTGAAATTTCAATGAGTACTTAAATTTGAGGGAAAAAATAAGAAGTAGGTGTCTTCACCACCCTAACCATAATAAAATGATAATATTTTTTTGTAATATTTTATATATAAGTAGAGGACTCATGGGATGTGATGCATATTTTTTGTAATTTTTTTCCAATTAAATAATTAATTATGAATTTTTTATTACAACTTTTAGAAAATATAAAACTCGCCCTGCGACCACCTTAACTTGGTCAAAACTTCATGAAATTTAATTTTTCTTTTTTAATCCTATATTATGTGAAGCATAGAATGTGACGATGTTTCGGATTCAAAAATATGATATCGTTTGAAAGTTATAGATGTTTTTCAATCAGCCTATTGATCAGGACTTTAGTCGTAATTCTAATAGAAAATGAATAATAATTATTTATTAAATTCAAATTAAATCATAATTTATATTTTTGGAAAGATGAGAATCTCCTCTAAGAACCCTTTTCGTTTCATTAATTTTGGGTGAAAAAAAGTCGTCAGCCACATACCCCCATAATATTGCCACTTTTTGGCGCACCATGATCCTGCACATACCCAAATATGGAATTAAAAGAGAGAAGGATGTAGAGAAAGAGGAATTATCAGATATGTTCAATAACCTATCTATAGACACCCTCATCACATTAATTAATTCTTTTTAAAAATTAATTAGATATCCATAATTCACTACACTAACTATCTAAATTAAATCAATTATCAACTCCCACCTCATTATTAAATTAATAAAATTGAATCTACATCCACTCCATATTAAATTAAAATAAAATAAATCCACTTCAGGGTATGTGTAGGATCATGATGGGCCAAAAAGTGGCGATATGATGGGTATGTGGCTGACGACATTTTTTAACCCAAAATCGATGAAACGAAAAGGGTTTTTAGAGTAGATTCTCAAATTTCCACCAATATAAATTATGATTTACTTTGAATTTAATAAATAATTATTATTCATTTTCCATTTGAGTTATGACTAAAGTCCTGATTGATAGGTTGATTGAAAAACATCTATAGCTTTCAAACGGTATCACATTTTTAAAATCTGAAACATGTGTCACATTCTATGCTTCACATACTATAGGATTGAAAATAATAATTCAATTTTGTGAATTTTTGACCAAGTTAAGGTGGCCAGACATACGACTTTTTATATTTTTTAAAAGTTGTAATAAAAAATTCATAATTAATTATTTACTTGGAAAAAAATTACAAAAAAATATGCACCACATCCAGACATGAGTCATCTACTTATATCTAAAATCTTATAAAAAATGATTATCATTTTATTGTGGTTAGGGTGGTCAGAAAGACACCTACTTCTTATTTTTCCCCTGAAATTTAAGTACTACTACATTGAAATTTCAAATTTTCACCAAATAGATTTTTTATTTTTTTTAAATAAACCTAGTAGTTTAGAAACTACATTCAATTTTCTATAGATTCTATTCTTACATATTTTTGAAATAATATAGATAACTTATTCAAATTTTTACGTCAAGTTTCCTAACTCAAATTTTTCTGAGTTTTTCGCCACTTAAGGGCCTGTTTTTTCCATGATGATCCTACACATGCCCTTCACCCCATTATTAAATATAATAAAATAGTTCCACTCTCATTTGATTAAATAGATAAATACAATTTAAATAAAATTTTACCCTCCATTATTACTTGAATTAAATTAGATTAAATGGCCCCCTTGTATGATCTAATGTCCTAGGTGCATCTCCACTATCCATCATTTAATCTTAGCCATGCACATCCCCACTCAAGAACTTATAAATTAAGCTATAAACTATTTCATGTTGTACCCCCTAATGTTCTCCCCCTTGGGCACTCATACTCATTCTCTCTCATACTTAGTTACTCATTAAAGATTACATTCACGAGTATCCATCAAGTATCATGCCACATCAATCATACACATACACATGCATGCTATCAAGATCTTGAATAATAGAAAGAGCAATTTAATTGCTCGTATTCATGAGCAATCCACTCAAAAAAGGATATATCCTACTTTGATAGGTGAAGGTAGGAATTTTATTTGATCTACTTTATTCTCAATCAAAAGATATTTTTCTTAGATTAAAATAGTGGTTTGATATTGTTTTTGGATTCTATTTTTATTCAGTCTAGATATTGCATATATATTGGTAGGCTCACAATCAAACACACCCAATTAAATAATTTAGTGTATTGTTGTATATTATTTGTCTTTCCCTCTGTGTTAAACCTATGTATATAACCAAAATGAAAGATATTCTTTAATGCCACTTAGAACTAGAATTCAAGAAAAACATAACATGAAATTCAATGAAGAGTGCTATTTTCTCCAATAACCCTCATATGTGCAAAATACTAATATTGTTGGGGGTCATCTCAAAATCTACATAGAAACCAAAATGATAGCAATAGTGATAGTGATTCTCCATGGAAAGATGATTTTTCCCATGAATGTCATAAATTCTTTGATTCTGAATGAAGATTTACCTTAATGAATTGATACTTACAATGGAAAAACTATATTTTCTTTAGAAATATCTTAGAAGCAAGAGCTATATTACCCATAGGAAACAACATTTTCATGATTCAAGACCATGCCACTACTAGTGTAAGTGCAACAACTTGTCATTTTTCCTTAAAATTATTTTCTTTCATGGACAAAGTAGAAATTTAAAGCACTTACACATAGACTATTAACATGTAGAAATATGAAATGTAGGATTTAGTTTTTAGTTTTTAAATATATAATTTATTCAAATATCCAAATGATAAAATTTTATTTAATATAGGATGTATAAAATTATCCTTTTTTTAAAATTGTGTTGATAGCCAAACCATGCATGTGTATGTCTAACAAAATACGTAGTAAATAAAATTATTTTTTAAAATCCTTTTGTGGGAAGATGTATATGATGTTGAAGTTTGATTAGGATATTTTTTATAATATTTCAATAAATAAATTTTAATGAAATTATATTTTTAAAACCTCTCATGTGTAACCAATATTTTGACCTAAAATAATTGTAACATGAATTTTTTCATTGTGTTGATTGTTGGTGTAAATATTTGTTTTACTTATCAATTTGTCTAATAGGTCATATTTACATGTTAAGTCCACTTAGGTCCTAGTTGTTTTTTCTAGAAGTCTTAGTTGTCTAGATGAGATCTTATCATATCTTTTCTAGTTGGCTTTTTTTAATGCTTGTGTCCTAGGTCATTTAATAAAGTTGAGGTAGTTGTCTCATTATATAGGATTAAGACACATGTCAAGATCTTGTCTAATCATATCTCATATTTTTTCTTGTATAAGTAAGGCATCATATGTACATCTTAATTTCAGTTGATTTAGTTTAATACCACTGCAATTTTGAGTATTGTATATTGACCATATTCTTGCATCCATTAATGCAATTTCATATTCTTGCTTTTCTCTCTTGTAGAAGGTTGTTTTTGTTTTTTGCAGGTGATCCTAGCGGCTTGAGTCCTTGAGTGACTCTAAAATCAATAATGATGTTTAAATAGGTCAAACATAACAAAAAAGTTCAAAAAATCTCAAAATCAAAATGTATTAAAAAATGGTAATGTATGTCATTTCAAATTTACGAGCCTTCTTGTTTAAAAATAAGTAAAAATAGAAAATATGTTTAACAATAAAAAAATTAAATATTTGAAACTAGGCATTACATCTGTAATAGTTTTCAGTTACATGCAAAAAATCTAAAAAAAGTTTGTCAACCATATTTCCAAAGTTAGTTTACTCTTGTTGGTACCATTACATTGTACTTACAAGTCTAAGGATTAGGATTGGATTTCCAAGTTTATACTTAGCCTAAAATCAAAGCAAAATCATGGTGTACAATTTTAAATTTCACAAAATGCGTACCCATTATAAAATGAGTGCACATTCTAAAAAGAAATGGATAGCCACTTCTTTTTAGAGCATGTACTCATTTAAAATGGGTACCCATTTCTATTATAGTTTTTATTAGCTTTTCCCTAGGAAAACCTATTACAAAAATATAAATATATTTTTTATTTATCTTATTTATCATATATGGCCTAAAAATGACTGAAAATGTTTTTTAATGCAAATTTCTCTTTAATTTTAAAAGGGATTACATAGCTATTTATATATTATAAATAATATTCATTATAAAAAAGATATATCAATAGCTCTAAAATGCTTCCCCACCTTGCAAACCCTAGCTCGTGTCTTTACATGGAGAAGTTGTACCTTAGCGATGTTTGCTCTCAGGTGGTACAGGGTAATGACTCCCTCTCTTGACATGATGGGGGCCAGGTGTCTCGATCACCAAAAACCATTTTAAATGCTTCTCATAGTGGAATTGATCCTGATAAGGGAGGAAATGGTGACTATGTTTCTAATTGGTGTGGCAAGGAGTACATCCCTTTCATTCTCCATCAATCAATGCATATACGAGAGATATGCATTGATAGATCCATCCATGATAGGGAGGATTTTTTGTAAAATCATGCCCTTTTTTGCAGATTTGTGAAAACATGGCCAAAGGTGTGTGACCTACATTATTGGATCACAATATTTTGGAAAGATGACATGGAGGAAGAGATTTGTATTTACCCTTGCGTAAGGGGTTTCTTCATCCCTAAGTTTGATTCCATTGAGACAAAGAGAAGGTGATAAAAAATGGTCCATGGGATTTCTAGGGTGCTTTCCTATACATGAAACCTTGGTTTCCATCTTTTGATCCTTACATAGAGACTTTCACTTCTACATACCTCTAGGTTCATTTACCCTATCTCCCCTTGCAATTCTAGGAATTAGAAAGTCTACAAGCTATTGGTGATGATATGGTAAGTATTATTATGCTTCAAAGGAAATAGTCAACTATACAAGGTCCACCTGAGCACACTTATGTGTTGAAATAGATCTTTCCAAAGGTCTCCCTATTGATATTTATTCAAAAGTGGGAAATAGATGTTAGAGGCAACTAGCTGATTATGAAAGAATTACTTTTAGGTGCAAGAAATGCTTCTCAACATACCAATCTACCCTTCAATTTCCAAAAATAAAATCTCATAATGGTGAAAATCATGCCTTGCGGGATAATCCCACCTAGTGAAAGGGGGTCAAGTACCATCATTATGTCATTCTACCAAATGATAATAAGGAATCAACTCCTTCTCAATCTCCTCCAATGACCAACCCAAAATTGAATACTTCCTCTTCTATTAAACCATAAGACACAATTATTGGGTCTCCACATGGGGTTTCCATTAACAAATACACTTTAGAGGTTTGACCAATTTCACGAGATAAATCAAATTCTAAGATTATAGACAAAATAGTGGCATCTCTTGAGTCCATGGCATCCCTTGCAAATAGTAGTCATAGAGATGAAAACACAAAAGAAAAACTTGAGGAAAACAATTATGTTGGAGTAATTAGGATAATCACTTGATAATTAATTAATCATTAATTAATTATTAAGTCCCTTATTACTTTATTCACTTAAGCTAAACTTAGGAGTGTTTTTTTATTATTAGATTGGGATAATTATAGGTCTAGTTGTCTCGTTGCATGAGATTAAGACACTTGTCACAATCTAATGTGATCCTCATCTAGGGTTTGCTTTATTTTTCTTTTATAAGAAGGCTCATTCATAATTCACACATATCATATGCTTTTGTGGATCAATCTTTTATCTCTTGGTTGCATAGAAAATTAGTTGCTTTGATCTTTTAGATTTGATAGGTGTTTTGGTTTCAAGGATTTTTGGGAACTATGGGGTTCACTACCAAATCCAACTTGGTATTAGCGCACTAGATCTATGACTCTCTATCCAAATTCTGAGAGATCCGGCCTTAAGAGAAGAATCAACTCATCTTGAGGTGAAATGGGCATCACCGTTATGTCTAGAACGATCAAAAACCTTTAAAATGCACGTCGTTTCATCAAATTTGGAACAATTGAAAAAAAAAGAAAAAAAATTAGGGCTTGAGATTTCTGTATGGCCCAGACCCTATGCAGTAATCTGAATCAACAACACATGTGAGTAATTTTTTTTTTAAATTGGCAAAAAAAATCAATAAAACAAAGGGGTTTCAAAATTCTGAAAAAGGTTTTCTTAGGTATGAATTGTACCCTCTTTGCTGTGTTGGGTAGTTGGAATAGGATTTATACTGTCGTGGTCCCCTCTTGAGGCCCACCGCCGACACTTTCGATGCCATCACCAATGACAAACCCTTCTGGCAACCTTCCATCACCATGAAAAAATCTAGTGTCTAATCAACACATAGATCAAAATATTTTGATCATAAAAGAATCGTTGATGAATCTGCTCAGCTTACTTACATCAACACCGGTGGTGGAATACTCCAAATAATATGTAATCATGAACATCATGCATCACATAAATCAACATCATGCACATCATTGGCCAAATCGGAATCATCTCATCTCATATATCATCAAAAATAAAAATGTCAAGATACATCTTTAACTATCACATGTGTGATACAATAAATACATCATAAAAAAACATATATACAAGGCCTTAAAGGTCGATCAATGTATATACATCAATATAAAATTCATGTCTGAATCCTATAAAATAGTTCATCAAAGTCTCTGCATCAATAATCATGAGATCAATGAAAATCAAATCTCTAGCCCTCTGTGCTCCTCTCTATTAGGAGGAGGCTTCTCATCATGCACCAGAGATTTGTGGGTATGTTCACTATGGGTTGGGGGTCTGTGGGGTTGTAGGATGGGTCTTGAAGGCTACTGTGAGGTCTGTTGATTGAGGCATCCTTTGATTTATTGGGCTCCCCCTTGTAGTACCACTCCTCGAACCCAATTGCAAATGTCTATGAGCTCTAGGAACTACTACCTCATACACAGTCGTATAATAAGTCATCTCCTTAATTATTTGCTCCCGCTCTCTCATGTATCTATCCATGTTGACTATGGAGGCTTGTGATATCTCTAGTTTCACTCACTAGCTTCACTCTATGTCCCGCTCTATAATGATAACATCTCTCTTTGAGCAATCCTAGTCTTGCTTGACCATAATAATCACTATCTGTGCATCTGTAGCCTACATCTAGGCTATCTTTGCATCCCTCTCTCTAGTCCATGCATCTCTATCAGCTATGGCCTGATCTCACTCTACACGAGCCCAATCTCTCTCTATGGTAACCTATGCTAACCTAATTGTTCCATCTCCATCCCCGTGATCTAGTGGTGGAGGTGGTCCCTGAGGCTGATCATCTTGTTGTGGGGGTCCTTGTTGATTTTTCTAGTCAACTTGAACTATCTGATGGTTCTCAATCTCCACTCTCTGTCTTTATCAGACCTCTTGACCACCTACTTTTGCATCTCTCCTCCTCCGAGCCCTAACGACTCCTAGAGAACCAACCCCTTCAAGTAAAGTGAACCTAAGTGGATGCCTCTATGCCCACCATGCATCATAACCCTATGTGGTGCCAGAGTCATCTAGTCCACCTACCCATCCCCATGTTAGGGGAGCCATCTTTGCAAACTTTATTAAAGCTATATGAAAAGAAGTTGTCAGACCCTACACTGGCACCTCCTTAGTGGTGCAAGCGTATTGAGCATGGTAGTCTACATCAAAAACAATATGTCACTCTTCAAAATGACATCACACTCTATTAGGAAGATATATCTCAATCATATGCTCTATCCTCCTAATTAACCATTGGGAATGTCTACAAAAATTCATGTGGAGATGGTTTTCTCTCCATAACTCACATATAATATATGGTCACCATATAAATTGAGTCATATTGTCAAAAATGCCTTGCTAGTAGTGTAGTCATCCTGGTTGCCTATATGTCAGAAAATCAAAGTATCTATAAGAATAGGGATCTCCATCATCCCTATCTCCAATGCCCTCTAACTGTGTGATATCGATCCTCTCCCATACCTAGATGTGTAACAAAGCCATGCCTATTGAAATGTTGGTGGCCCCTCTATAACAAACCTGATGCATATCATGATATAAATGTGTTAATATGTAGGGTCTCCATGCATATATAGTACCCTGAATCATCATACTCTCTATAAAAACTCCCCATCCAACTAGAAACTAGTGAGATCTCCTATCGAGCATCAAAGGCCCCATGATCAATCTAGTAAGTATGATAGTAATCTCGTGTACCTCCTCAATCCAAGGAGAAAGGTCGATCTATCCATCGATAACAGCAAGTTGATCCTCTCCAAGTAGTCTCGTCATCATTGTTGCTCCCCGATCCACATCATACTGCACCAAAGATCCGTTAATGGGAATCCAATAGATGTGTCATACATCCTCAAGCATCATTGTACACTCTCCTATGGGAAGATAAAATGTGGCTGTGTCTAACCTCCAACACTCCACAAGTGTAGTCATCATGGCTTTGTGCGCTCTAATCTCTAGCATGAATGCCATATTGTGTAGTCCAATAATAGCAAGGAATTGAACCTCAAAGTCACCAATGTGAGCTAGCCTATCCAAAATCCTCGACCTTCGCTCTCTAGCATATAGAGGATGAAGCATTGCCTGCAAGCATTCTACCAACAACATCAAAAATGTAAAAAATAGCTAAAAAGTCCTAAGTATGCTAGCTAACTAAGCAAAAATTCCAGTTTATGCAAACATGTCATTGTATGAATGGTCAAACACATGATTTTGTGCAAATGTGTCGAAACCCTAATCGCTATTGAGCAAAATCAAACACAGTCACCTTTTGCAACCGTATCAATACAAATGTGTCACCCTTTGGAAAATGTACTGCCCTTTTGCACACACAACCACCTTTTACAAACAAAATATTTCATGAATGAAAATGCAAGCTTATCATGTGCAATCATGTCTATCCTTAGATCATCAAGTTTGTTAGGCTACCTTTAGCTAAGAAATTAAATGCCAAAATCTATGTGTAAGCAAAAAGTGAAATAGTACATCTTGCAGGTCTTGCGTCGATTAGTTGCTGGTGCTGACGAACCAAATTCGCTCGGTGTGGTGTGTGAGGTACTCAAGCCATCATAAATGTGCGTTTGAGGACTCTAAACGTCAAGAGCTCTGAGAGAGTGAAATTTTCTAGGAGTAGAGAGTTCAAATGAGGATTATTTGAGCCTAATTTCTTATCTATAGCCCCCAAAACCTAGGGTTTTTCCCATAGTCGCTTTGCTAGATCGTTATTCGAGCCTTGTTATCTATCCTGATTATTATTAGAGACCCCTAGGCCCTAGTTTTCCGTCCTCTTCTCATTCGAACTAGTCTTGAGCTCTTGTCATGAGCCTGACTTGAATTTTTTTTTTGTTGGTCAATCTCTCGAGGGGGCAACCTAGCATCCTATTGTCCTTCCATCACTCATTGGGGCATAGTGGGGCATCAAAATTTTCTAATTTTTTAAATTTTGAGTAGCAAAGTCTTTGAAACAATGTAACAAGTACATTGTGTCAAAGAGGGGCAAAATGTAGACATGCAAAATTGCCTAATTCGTATCACACATTATTAATATTGCATTTTTATCATATTCATCCCTGATCTTGCATAATTTCATCATTTTCATCACTTGCATTATTAATTCCCCTTTTAACATCATTTTCTATCATTTTCACCTATTTCCTCTATTAATTAAGTAATATTGAATTGTTTAATTAATTCATCCTATTTCACTAATTTTCCTCTTTTCTTCCCTAATTGAATAATTTTAATTATTTAATTAGCCATAAATCTAATTTTCCTCTAATGTCCTATAACTAAATAATATTGAATTATTTAATTATCTAACTCCCCATCCCATTCATTTGGAATGTTCCTTTTTAATAAAGAATATCCTAATCCTCCATGATTAATTAATTTTGAATTATTTAATTGTCTTATTTTCCCTCTCAAAGACATATTCCCATGGAATATTATTTTTCAAAACATCCTAAAATATCTCATTCCTCTCATTCATTCTTATCCCTCCATTTCTTGATTTAATCCTCACTCTTCATTTCAAATATCCTCAACCAATTTTCCTAAAATTGTGGAGATATTTTGAGTTTAAATTGATCTTGATTCCTCATGTTCCTTGATTTACTCAAATTCATGGGTCTTTAAGGATTAATCTCAACCATTGATCACAAACATGAAAATATATGAAAAAAACATCCCTCCTTCATTATTATCCTACCTAGATCATTTGTGAAACACTTTGAATTCTTGAGCACTTGAGCATAGCATTATCATTGAGCATTTGAGCAATTATCATCATCTAGGTCATCAATCTTCATGATTTTGCAATCACGGTAGCTTCTTGATTGAGCACTCCAACATCCCATCACCATTAAAATGGAATGCAAGGTTTTCACATTGATTTGTCTTCATATCAAGTGAATTTGGTTTCATTTACTATTTGCTGATTTTTAACCATGTATGCACTCAATTCCATTTGTAAGTAGGGGTTTGATCTTCTTTTGTTTTGGGTTTTGTTGATACTAACACTTGTTTGATTTCATTTCCACATTCCACTTCTCTCACTTAACACAATAAAAAAAAACACCAATATCTATTCCATTTCCTCAACCATACCTCCTAGGTCTACACCTAATATCCAATAGCATAGCGGTGAGGAATATGATCTTGTCAAGAACAACTTCGTAACACTCTTGCTAAGATATCCTTGTGGGATTTGATTCAAACATCACCTGCTTACCATGACATGCTTCAAAAAGCTTTGCAAAATGTTTTTATCCCTCCTAGTGTGCAACCAAATGATGTGACAACTTTGATTGAGAATATAAATCAACCTGATTTGGACATTTTCTTTCATCAAAGTGAATTATCTTCTTTAGAAACACAAAAAAAAATAATCCTTTGATGATGTTAGTTGTTATTAACAAGGCTGGGATCAGGCGTACCCTTGTTGACAATGGTTTAGGGCTTAATGTTTGTAGTGTAAATCTTTTGGATAAAATTGGAGTGGAAAAGACTAAAATCCAACCAACAAATTTGTCTATTCTTGGTTTTGACAATGTGGGAAAACAACCACTGGGTGTGATAACATTACCTGTCAAAGTCAAATATGTTACTTTATAAACTCCTATCCATGTCATGCCCCAAGATCAAGTTCATATAATCTTCTCTTGGGTAGACCATGGATTCATGAAATGAACATAGTGCCTCCAATGCTACATCATATGTTGAAATACACTTACAACAATAAGGTTTACATGATAAAAGATTACCCTAAATCTGAATAGTGCTTACAAACAAAAACGGGAACAAAGGATTCTCTTAGAACATTGACACCAACTACAAAAGTGGAACCCTTATAAAGTGACGCTAAAGATGAGTATCTTTCATCAGTGACAAAGTTGTTAGATGATGATTGGGGTTCATTAGATTTTGCACCTATATTCGATGGGGAATACAAACTTATAAAAACAAAATCAGGAAAAGAGAAAGAAGTCATGATATCAACACAATCTATCATTGAGTCATCAAAAGAATTTGAGCCTACAAATTTTAGAAAAAAAGAGAAAACCAAAAATTATACATTCACATATGATGAGAATAATCATGAAAAAACACCCTCTTTGAAAGAAATGAAAGCTATTTAAGGGGGAGGATATCAAATTTTGAAACAATGTGGTTATAATGGAAAAGAATGTGGTGTAAGAGAACAAGGTATTTGTGTCCTTATAGAGCCCAACATGCAAGAAACAATAAGAGGTCTTGGCTATATTGTCCTTCAAAAACATCAAAGAGCCTTTTAATTAATCAATAGCATTAGTTGCTGCTCCTTTTCATGTGGTAGTTGTAGTATCACAACATGCTCACTACCATCCATGAGGGTATAAACTAGCCTTTATGCAATCATATTTCATTTTGCAAGGAGCAACATATCATTATTCATCTAGGCTCATCTTTGTCCCTACACTTGGGGGGAAAGGGGTTAGATAGCCTTGTCTACGTGCATTCCTTCTAACAAGGGATCCCTCTTTATCTCCTTAAAATGTTAGTGTAGCAAGTACACTAACCTTTTAGGGGGAGCACATAGTCCCCCGTTCATTGTTTGCATAAGAAATGGTCCCTTCTTAGTGTTGATAGCATACATCTCCTAGGAAGTGTGACCTTGTCAACCAAAGTGTGGCCTTCTTAATCCATGTGACGTGTCTTCTTTGTGGTGATATTGGACTTGATGTCCCATAAAAGTGTGACCATTTTTGGATTGTGGTGTTCCTCTTAGTGGTTATACTATGGTTGGTATGCCCTAAGGTGTGATTTTCTATCCCTTGACTAGTCCTCTCTTGGTGGTAATATTATGTATGATGTTCCCTAAGGTGTGGCCTTCATGTATTAAGCAAACCCCCTTTGATTGTTACCTTTTGTGGTGATGTTATTACAGCATCTCTTGATACTTTAAAACCTTATCATATTTGTTCTTGTCATGTTAAACCTTGGAAAATTCATCCCTTGTGACATTAAACCTTGACATATTTGTCCCCCGTGACATTAAAACTTGTCAAATCTATCCCTTGTGACATTAAACCTTAGCATTTTTGCTCCACTTTATTCATGGGAATTGAACTTAGTGTAGCATTGACATAACATCTTGTGGGACCTTATCAAGGTTATCAGGGAGTATAACTCTTGGTATGGTTGATATGGGCACACCTTGTAGACCTAGTGTGTTTTTCCCATTTTTGCCACCTTGTTATGGGAACACCTTGTAGACTTAGTGTGTTTCTCTCATTTTATCTTGTCTTGGGGGCTCACCTAGTGAATATCGGACTTCACTAGCCCACGTGTCTCTTGACTTGTGATTCACCTAGCAAATAACAAACTTTGCTATTGTGTGAGTCATGAATTCCTTTTAACATGGCCACCTAACATAATACAACTTGCTTTCCAGTGGAGTCGTGTGTCCATGAGTGATGTGTATGAATTTATTCCTCATGGGAGAATTTCTTTATTTGATGGATGATGTTTGGTATTTGAGACAATTTAAGACTGGGGTCTCTTTGTCTTACCGACTCAAATCTTTTAGTACTAACCCTATGTTTTGTTGTGTATCTTTTTATGTATCTTCTTTGTGTTTACATTGTGTTTACATCGTGCTTGTTTTCATTTCATTATCATCTTTATGTTTCATCATGTCATGTGTTTTCATTGTGTATGCTTCATGTTTTCTGACATGTATGTTTGTGTATCTTGTATTGCTGCATATCATACATGTGTGTGTGTTCCTTTGTTCCTATGTTGGTTTGCCATGGGATCTTGGATCCTAGGGGCTTGAGCTCTCCCCCTAGATCCTTTGTCATCCTATCTCTTCAACATTTGGACAATCAAACCCCTCTTGACATGTATTTTTCTACTTTAGTCATACTCTGACTAAAGTGGGGGCTAAATGTAGTGTAGAGAATTGTCACCCTTAACAATTTCACATTATGCTTTATCCCCTTTAATTTATTGGATCTAATTAAGCTCCTAATTTCCAAAATTATGCATTCCAAGGCCTAATTTTTACCGCTTTTTGAAGAATTGTAAGCATTGAATAAATGCATCCAATTGTTATTTTGCTCCCAAATAAGTGTGTCCTTGAAATTTGGGCCAAGACCCCCTTCTTAGCTAGGACCTAAATTTAAATATGTTGTTGCTGACATTTTAACATTCATAATTCAAATTTCAAGTGTCGGCTTTTGTAATCTAATTTTTGGGAAATTGGATAAATGCCTATAAATACCTAGTTTTTTCACCATTTGAAACTAGAAGGAGATTTTATGAGCAAGAACTATTTTCAAGAGCAAGTCAAGAGCAACATTATTAGAGTTTCATTGCAACAATTCAAGATCCAAGCATCATGTCAAAGTGTATGTGAGTTTATGTGTTCATGCCATCATGGTTTTGTGAAGGCTAACCCTTGTTGTAGGTCTCCAAAGCATTCAAGCAAAGCAAGATCCAAATCTTTGAGGTGATGTGTATGACTTCAGTCCTTCAAGGAATCCATTGAAGGGTTGTGAGTTGCAACATTTTGTGGTTTCATCATTCCTTCCTTTCAATTATCCATTTATCGTCAACATTGCCATTGTGGAAGTGGAAACTCTTACACAGGGTTTGACTGAGGCAAGCCCCTAAAATGGCCCAACATTTCCTCTTTTTGTGAATGTGTAGATCTCAGGTTGAAGAGGATTCAAGGAATCTTGAAGACAAATTGTTCATTATTGCACTCAAAGCCGTACATCTTGTCAACAAATGAAAACTCACTTACAAAAGTATCTAACAATGCTCCGACAACTTTGCAAGCGAAAACAAATGTCTTAGATCAGCCAATAGAGAACCCCAAAAGTTGAGTAGGACACCCCTACAAGGACTCAGACACCTTTGGGAAACTATGTCCTTCTACAGTGGTTGAAACAAGCTTTTCTGAGTTGGTGCATACCACTCTACAATCCTCATATCCACCTACAAATTATTGTTTTTGTTTATTAGTTGTTAGGATCTTGCAATTTACATATTAGGACACATGGTCTAATTAAGTTAATCATCCAAATCATTTTCAATCTATTCCTATCCTCAATTAGATGTAGATCTAGGTCTGATTGACTCACCTTCAGGGTTGTAATTCAATCTAATCACCTTGTTGATCCACATCTTAATGTAACTTGGAAAAAGGGCACCTTGCATCCTAGGTTCTTTGCATTTAGGACCTAGGGTCACCTTTTTCTACATTACAAATTTAGGGCATATTGACCCACAAATTTCTCTACTGTTGTGTGCGATATATATTCTGCATTATATTATTTCCATTATTATATGTGTGGATCTTATCATGATCCCACAAGTAAACAATTAGCGCATTGACTCCAACACACCGACTCTTTTAGGGAGGCAATTTTAATATTTTCCAAGACAGTTTTAGTATTTTCATTGAAATTGGACTAATTATAGATACTTTTTATCCATACCAACATAACTAATACATATCCAGCTCTATGAAATTTTCATTAAATAAAATTTCTAAAACTACACAATTTATGTGTTTTAAGTTAGTGCATTTTCTTTTTTTTTTTTGTGAAATTTCGAACGCATCACCGTTTAGGTGACTACTACAACGGCTCTGCTGTTACACCAAATGCCCTTCATGTTCTTAAGTTAGTGCATTGACTCCAACACACTAACTTTTTTAGAGGGGGCAGTTTCAATATTTACCTTAAAAGTGAGCTAATTTTAAATAATTTTTATCCAAAGTAACTTAATGCATACCTATGAAATTCTTATTTGGCATTTCTTAAATTACACGGATTGTGTCTTAAACCTTGTTTCGTCACTGCTCCAAGGGTGCTGGTGATTAAACTAAACTTTCAACACATTTGAAAACCTTCATTCATCTTTAAAAACCACTCCTGATCTCATTATATGCAGCATGGCAGAAGATGCCCAAAAGAAAAAATGAGGAATATACTCCATATAGCTGTTATTCTTCTCTAAAGATGCTGCCTTAAGTCTTACAGCTTACAAGTCACAGATTTTAATCCTTAGTGCTTGAGAAAACATTAGCAGATTGTATTAACTGCATTCAAATGCTACTAGAGGCATGTGGGCTTTCTGAAATCCGGTATATACAGATCTGATACCCATGGACAAATACAAAGGTTAGTTTGAGCCTGCCAAAACGTCCAACATTGACGGTTTCATGTGCTTCTGATGGCCTGCTTTCTTTTGCAGATCTATAACAGAAGCATACAATGAAAATATCCTCTATAAGAGATCTGTTAGGATTAGGGTGAACTTTCCAAATCTGAAGAGGTTGGGGCGTCTGAAATCACAGACAAGAAGTAGTTATAGTACCATAACCAGTGCAGGCTATTAGGGAAGTCCAATTTGATAAATTATAAGACATGCTGCAATTGATGGTTGGACTTGGGTGGTTAGATCATTCAGATTGTAGCAGGTGGTGACTCAGCCTAAATCATGGGAAGCGATCTTAAGTGAAAACAGAGGAAAAGCTATGCATACCTTTTAATTAAAGCAAATATAATATCAAATCACTGTTGTGGAAACAACAAACAGATGCTCTCTGTTAGGAGGAAAATACTGAAAAAATAATAAAGAAGTGCACCCATCAAGAATGCATGCCTCAGAAATCCATAACAATAACTAAGAGATAATTCAAGACAGATCAAGATGTGACACCGCCCTTATAAATTCATAAGACAACATGAACAGATTATCAATCAGCAATATACATGAGATCAACACAAAAAAATATCAACTAGGCTAATACATGCACCCAAACACTCTTTTGTCATAGAACATACCATCAGGTTCTCATTGCATCAAGGTTAGCTTACACTATTGTTCAAATTGTAGTTAGAAACTGATGAATTGCTCATGAATTGCTCAGTACAGCCCCTCATCAGAGTTATGACTAACTTTAGGCGTAGAGGATCTGAGAGACACAGTTGCAAAAGCAACAGGAGCTATGCCTGGATGAGGAAAGGGAACCAGAGTTGAAAGAAAAAAGAGAAAGGAAAAAGGAAAAAGAACAATGCCTTTCATGACTAAGTGGCCCTGTTAACAAAGCAATGACAGGGATGTCTACTAGGATCAGCAGTGTTTGTGAAAATAGATGGCCCTTATGAGAAAACAATGAACCCATCAGGATATACAGGGACACCTCAAAAGCAAGAGAACAATTTCTTTTAGGGTTTGCAGCCACAGCTGCAAAAACAATAAGAGGACTGAGCTCAAGAAAGTGATGCAAACACAATAGAAACGAGTGTTAATTAGGTCTATTACTTGGCTACATACCCTCAGTGTAATTGGACTGTTTGCAGTGGGCAATGGCTCCTTGAATGGCATTCTGCAGCTCCATTATTGTGCTCTCACTACAGTTTTTAGGGACTGCAAGATTCACATTAGAAGATGAATTGTTCTCCTTCCAGGAATGCTTGTAGACCATTTTCAATTTATCATAGAAAGAAAGCTGTTTCTGATGAATTCTCTGTGAACCGGAAAATCCAGTGTGTATAGTTCTATTGGCAACAACAGATTTCTTAACAGGTTCATGCTTGGTTTTCTCGCTATACCTCTGAGAAATCTTCAAATAGAGAGGTTTTATCATCTTCACATACTTTTGAACAATCTCCTTTACTTTTTTCTTATCCCCTTCATTGCTTTTACACTGTCCAATATTCCGATGAGAGTCCTCCGATTTCTTCTGAAACCAGTTTCTGCTCTCATCTCTCTTTGAACCCCTAGAATTGTCTCCAATAAAACGAAAAAACAGGGGAACATCCACCATCTTGAATTTGACAATGAAAAACTTGCTCTGCTTCTGCACATTTGAATCTGTGCCCCTTCCATAATCAGCTTGCAAATCCATTCCAACCTTAGCTGATTTCTTCAATCGAAAAAGGGGTATCTTCAACTTAGTAGCAGTTTTGAGCAAATTGGGGAATTGGTACTTGACCCCATTAACATTACCCCACTGCAGAGATCCGCTCCCATCACCAACCTCATGCTGCCTGACCATGTCTAAACTTCGAGGAACTTGGAGTGGAAGCAACTGGTCTTTGTAGATCAAATTATCTGCAGCAAAACTGGATTGATTTGTGTTGGGATTAATGGAATTTGAAATAGAGAAGCTAAATTTCAATTCTTCTGCTTCTTTATCATCGTCTGCGCATGGGCTACTGTTAGTTTTCAAGGGATAATCATAGTCCAGAGAAGTAAAATCTATGTCAAACAAGGGGTTATCATCATCTTCATGGGGGTACTCTTGAGAATTATCAACCTCAATGGAATTGAATGAGAATGAATGAGTTTCTTGGCTCTCTAAACTGTGTTTACTTTCGGTATAATCAGCCATTCCCTGGGGCTTAAGAAACTCGAGGTAGCAGGGGAACTTGTATTGCTTATTGTACTCTGAACTTGACCTTATTAAGCCCTAAGTCGGTTAGGCACTCACATTCAGTCTTGGGCACTGGTTCTTGTCTGGTTGACACATGGAAGCTGAAGCCCTCTCTGTCCCGGTCAACCTCCACTTCTGATCAAGAACAGGGCTTTGAAAGCCTCTGTATGACTATAAATATAAAATCCCCATTCTTAAATCCCTTCGGATAAAACAAAGCTGGCGTCTTAGATACGTACTCGTTGCTTAACCACAATTGACTACGTGGGGAGTGTTCATACTTCATAGCCAAAACGTGAGATCTGGGGTAGTTGGCATTCAAACTTAGTGTTTCACCCGGTCTGTTTCGTGCTCAAGAGGGACTTTGAAAACTATATTTTTTGTCAAGACAATAAACACACAATAATTTATTAATAAAAGGTTATAATGGAGGGTTCTTAAATTTGTTTGTTTTTTATTTAATTAAAAGAAAATTATTATGGTCAAGGATTATCATAATTGAGGCTCTCTAATTTCTTTGTTTTTATTCAATTAAAAGAAAATTATTATGGTCAAAGATTATCATAATTAAGGGCATTAAGGACTATGTTTCTTCATTGTGTAATTTCTTTGTTTTTATTCAATAAGAAATAAAAGGTTATTATGGCTGAAGACGAGGGCTCTTTATTTTCTTTGTTTTTATTCAATTAAAAAACAAAATTATTATGGTCAAAGATTCTCATTATTAAGGGCATTAAGGAAGATTATCATGTGCGATAAAGATTTTTAAGGGAAGTTTGGAGATTAAAATTTTAAAAAATATTAAGATAATAAGGAAATAAATGTATTTTGTATTCTACAATTCAAGAATAAATCTTAATTGGATTATACTTTAAATTTTTTAAGGAGTTGATATTATAAATTGTAAATAAAGATTTAAGTGATTGAAATATAGATAATTGAAATGTTATGAAGAATTAGATAGCTAGTCTAGATTTCATGTTGTGAATTTTGATTTGTTCAAATGTTAGGATAGAAAAAACTAGATTAGCAATCAAGAATAAGAGATAAATTTTTAAAACTTTTTGATACCTGGGATGTTTTACTTAAACAATGATGGTTCGGTAAATAGTTGTCTTGTTCTATTAGCAAAAAATTACCTTTAACTGTTAACCTAGATTTAATGTTTAAGAATAACCTACCCAGGAGTAGGATGCACCCACGATCTAGTCTTGGGATGCTTTTCTCCCATGAAGTTTTGTCCAATTTAGAATTTATTTGGGATCTATAAAAATTGTTGCCTACATGGGTAAAATCACAAATTGAATTCAAATTTTGAGTCAATTTTTTAAAAAAAATGTCAAAATGAATCAACCTAAAATTGCATAGGTTCAATTAAACCACCTTCAACCATGGTTAAATTGAACCTAGCTAGCACACCCATGGCACACAATGGTGGGTTGAGGGCTAATCAAAGGATGTTCAATAAAAGCCCCTTAATATAACATGAAAGAAAAAATATTGTAATGATAACAACATTTCTATAGAGAAAAATATGCAAACAAGGACTTTGAATCCATTATTAAAAATAATAGACAAACATACCATTTAGATGACACAAGATATACCCTAGGAAAATCCTTCATGAAGGGAAAAACTAGCTTCCAAAAGCATCCACACTCAATGTACTATTCAACAATGAAACATTACAATACAAGTTTACAAAGTCTCCATGAACACTTTTGAAATATCAAGCTCCTCAAATGTATCCTCCATGCATCCAACCATAATGGCTAGTCATACAACCATATATCTCATGTCATGCATTTCATATGCACTTTACAAGAAAGTTCAATACAAATGATAGCCAATCTCTACCACTAAACATGTGCTTTCTTTTATAGAATCAAGCTCACACAAAACCACCAAGTGGTATCAATTAAACTATGTGTCTCAAAACCATGAGAGCACAAAACCATTGACCTCAACATTTACTTTTTGATACTATTTTTTTCAATATAAAATATTTTTCCAATATGTAATCCAAAAAAATAAAATCTAATCAATGTTACAATACACATTTATAAGTAGGCCCAAATAAATAATTAACATGGCTAAATATATTTGCTAAGATACACCACACATCATAATTTATTTATATAATTAAAAAAAATCTTGTATAAGGTGTTTTGAATGCACAAGACAACTAAGAGGGGGGGATAAATCAGTTTTACCTTAAAACTTCAAAACCTTTATACACATTCAGATCCACATCCATTCAATAAACCCTTAAATCTATTATGATGATTTATCGTGAAAATAAAATAATAGAAATTGAAACACAACAACACCATACACAAGAGAACACTAGATTTACGTCGAAAACCCAAGATGGAAAAAACCATGGTGAGGATTAGCTCACATTATAAGTAATAACAAAACTGATTATAAAGGCTCAATGTCGGATGGGTCATTGCCCAGAAAAGGAAAGGCTCGCTGCCAAAATAGAAAAGAAGATAGAGAAGAAATGTTACATAGAGAAAACTATCTCAATGCAACAAAGAATCCACCACAATATTTCCAACACCTTCGTAGCCTGATTGAAGAATTGTAGACACATTTTGCTCATTGCACCTAGTAATCTAACACATAAAATCTCACACTACACTTCTCAAATTCACACTTTAATGCTCTACAATTCACATCATTCACATATCTCTTGTCTATCACTTCATCCTTCAACAATTCAACTCTTATTTATACCATCTTTAACCTTGAAACTTTCTCCAAGGTCGGCTATGAACCTCAACCCTGTAAAATCAAATTAGGTTAGCACCAAAACATTCACACGAGGGAAAGGATTGAAGGTATACAACAAAAATCCTTATCTAGGACCTAAATCTATTCTTACATACCACACCATACTTCCACAAACATCTAAGCACCTTCACAAGTAGTGTAAACACCAAGGTTGATCATTACCCATGTAAACACCATTTAGCTTTTATGTACACTTTTCCTTTCATCTATCCATAACTCATAGACAACAAATGTCACTTGAGCACACTCCTAAAAATTCCATAAACACCTTGAAATCCAACAAACTCCTTCACAACAAACTTTCACTTGAGGAATTTACACACCCAGTACATCCAAACAACTCTGCCATACATTATAACTCAAGAAACATACTTCATTTGTTCCAAACCTTGAACCACTTCAAATGAAGAAAGATACCAACACTATCAACACTCCTTCAAATCCACAAGACCTGAAACATAACTGTGGAGAACTGTGGAGCAAAGAAATTTCTCCCAGACACCGAGCTGTAATACATAACTCACACTCTGGTGAACACAATTTCTTCTGCCAGCGGTCCAAAACACCAAATTATGGATACAACATCTTTAAACATCTCTAATCAACATATCTGAAGTGCATAGGAAGATATTCAACCTAGAAGAAATGTGAAGCAACACAAGAAAACAACCTTGCAACCCAAAACATCACTGCAACACACTATTTCTTATTTTTATCAATATTTTTCAAAATCATTTGGAAACCAAGCATTACAGACACATCCTCATCATCTTCAGTACTTCCTCAATGCAATTGAACCAACTACAATATAGCAACTCAACCGTAGATCACAAAAGCTTATCACAACACTAGAGGTTGGCACTAGTAGCTTTACTAATGACAACATAATGTAACTAATCAAAGCATGGACATCAATTGCTCACACTCAACAATCTCCCCCAATAATGATCTTCTTCCTCCTTATACAGTTGACACCAATGACAACACAAGCTTGTTGACATTAATGAAAACACCAATCTACTCATACTTACAACAATATCCCCCTTTGTCATTGATGACAACACATGATGTGAAAAACTATCAAAGACACAACAACTTTGCTCCATATCTATTTACTTTTCTCTTTTCTCTTTTCTCCCCCTTTCACAAACAAACTCATCACTCTCTATCTCTCCCTTTGATTGCTTATATTTTTCATGAATCTCTCCCCTCCTTTGACATCAATGGAAAAGGACAACAAAATTGTATCATTTATTCTCCCTTTGACATCAGTCAACTTTCTCACAACTATTCTGCAACAATCTTTCTTTTACTGCTTTGCATACTCCCCCTTACGAGCACACACCAAATTGCACCAAATTAGCTACCACTGCACAATGACAACACACAATCTTCTAAATACAACAACCAACAATGCTACTACCTACTCCCCCTGAGAGGTAGCCACTCGCATCAGTCCAGAGCAAAGAATGAATCTTGAGATCCACTGGACTGATGCATCTCCTTGTGCATCTAGTTCAAAGAAGTAGGGGAAATAACCCACAACTTCTCCCAGAGATACTCAAAAGTATCCTTAGGAAGATCCTTAGTAAATATATCAAGAATTTGATCCTTTATAGGCACATATTCAAGCTTTACTTCATTCTCCATAACCTTCTCTCTCAGAAAGTGATACTGAATTGAGATATCTTTTGTCCTTGAATGCATTACCAGATTCTTTGAAATATTGATTGCACTTATATTATCACAGAAGATAGAAATAGGCTCATCATACACCACTTTGATATCCTTCAATGTTTTCCTCATCCATAACACCTATGTGTAGCAAGATGCTGTTGCAATGTACTCAGCTTTTGCAGTAGATAAAGAAACTGAATCTTGTTTCTTACTTAGCCATTATACAAATCTACATCCAAGAAAGAATACACCACCACTTGTACTTTTTCTATCATCTATACAAACAACCCAATTTGCATTTGTGTAAGAACTCAAGGTGAAATTAGTATCCTTTGGATACCATAACCCATGATGCAGAGTGCCCTTCAAGTATCTGAATATCCTTTTTTACTAATGCAACATGTGACTCTCTAGGATCTTTTTGGAATCTAGGCACAAGACAAAATTCATGCATGATATCTAGTCTAGTAGCAATTAGATATAGCAGTCCACCAATCATTGATTTATACTCACTCTGATCAGCCTTAGGAGATTCATCATTCTTGCACAGCTTGCAACTAGTAACCATAGGATTACATACCAGTTTAGAATCTTCCATTCCAAACTTTTTCAACATTTCTTTGACATACTTTGATTGTGAAATGAAAATGCCATTATTTATTTGATTGATTTGTAGCCTAAGGAAGAAATTCATCTCCCCAAACATAGACATCTCAAACTCATTCCGCATCTCTTCTGCAAACTTAGATTACACATAGTTTCATTGTCTCTAAATATTATATCATCAACATATACAACCACAATCAAAATTTGATCTTTTTCAATTTTAAAGTAAAGATTACTATTTGCAGTACCTTTATTGAATCCTTGTTGTATCAAATACCTGTCCAACCTTGCATACCAAGCTCCGGGAGCTTGCTTCAGTCCATATAATGCCTTCTTCAATTTGTAGACCATATACAATTTTTCTAATAACTAAAATCCTTTCGGTTGTTCCATGTATACTTCTTCCAACTCTCCCTTCAAGAAAGAAGACTTCACATCCATTTGATAAACTTTGAAATTCTTATGTGCAACAAAATCCAAAAACATCTTGATAGCTTCCATTCTTGCCACCGGAGCAAATGTCTCCTCAAAATCTATTCCTTCAACTTGTGAGTAGCCTTTATATACAAGTCTTTCCTTGTTTCTTACCACTTCTTCAATCTTATTTAGTTTGTTATTGAACACCCATTTAGTCCCAATTATATTTTGTTTGCAAGTCTTGGGAAAAGTTCCCAAGTATGATTCTTTTCAACCTACAATAGTTCTTTCATAGCCTTTTTCCAATGTTCATCTTTGTGTGCCTCAATTACTATTTTAGGTTCAACTTCAGAAAGTAAACATAGATTTACGTCTTCTTCAATAGGTTTCCTTCTTGTCGATACACCTTTTCTTTTGTCTCCAATTATCTATTCTTTAGAATGATTCTTCTGTACATACTTAGGGCTTCTAAGGGTCTTTTCTGGAGCTTGTTCCTCTTCAATCTATACTTCATTTTCCATAGTTTTTTATTCTTCTCTATATGTAGGCTTGTCTAATTCATATATACATCTATCACCATTGAATTCTTTTGAAAATATTCATCAACTTTGACACTTTCACTCTTAACAATTTTTCTTAATCTCTTGTTGTAGCATCTATAGGCTTTAATTCTAGTAGAGTATCTAAAGAAGATACCTTGATCAAACCTTGCATCAAACTTTCCCAAGTTTTCTTCATCTCTTTTGATGTAACATTTTCTTCCAAACACCCTGAAGCACTTTGAATAGGAATCCTTCTATACCATAGCTCATAGGGATTATTTGTGTTATTTTATTTTTCTTGAACTCTATTAAGTATGTAAACAACAATATGAATTGCTTCTTTCCAATAGACTTCCAATAGGTTTTCTTCTTTCATCATAGTCCTTGCAACTTCTTGAATAGTCATGTTTTTCCTTTCAACCACTCCATTTTGTTGAGGATTTCTAAGGGAAAACAAGTGCCTTTTTATGCCATGATTCTCACAAAACATGTTAAATTCATTGGAGGTGAACTCTCCACCTCTGTCAGACATCAAACACTTTATTTTCGTTTCCATTTCATTCTCAACCATAACTTTAAATGCTTTAAAATTTTCTAGGGCTTCAGATTTTTCTTTGAGAAAAGTAACCCATGTCATTCTAGAATAATCATCAATTCAAAGCATGAAATACCTGTCACCTTGAAGAATTTTTACTCTTATAGGACCAAAAAGATCTATATGCTCCAACTCTAACAATCTAGTAGTAGATTGCTCTTTACCTTTGAAACTTCTTCTTTTTTGCTTTCCAATCTGACAATCATTGCAGATAACATTGATAGGCTTTGTAATCTTTGGCAGATCTCTCATAGCTTGATTTGAACTGATTCTTACTAGATTATCAAAATTAATCTAACAATCCTCCTATACCTGTAAGATAGGGGGACCTCCATGTGCAAGGCCCCAGGTCACGAAGGGCCAAGATGTGGAAGGCTTCCCTAACTTACCTCAGCTTAGTGGGATGTTTAGGGTATGAGGATGAGAATGATGAGGACAATAGAGTCCTGCAACCACTCTGCAATCTTGAGATTTGACATGGGGCTAGGTGAGTTGGTTTTCAAACTCAACACTATATCTCAGATAGCTCTCTGTCTAAGGACGAGAGCACAATTCTAAGACTACAACGTAGTGCGCTGGCGTCTCTCAGGTGTGTTGATGTCTGTATGACTAGAGGACCGAAAGAACAATGTGAACATATAAAAAAACAAGCTAGTAGCCTAGCTAGCAACTTCTAAGAGAGAAAAAAAACACTATGAAATACGAGAAATATAAACAAATAGGATAAAGTAAATATACCAAAACTAGGGTGACGAAGATGATTTTGTAGAAGAGCCTATTCACCAACTAGCTCCGCAAAGCATGTACACCTACACACATAAAGAGAGGAAAATGTTGGGTGGCTATATAGGGGCCTGCCTTAGTCAGACCCCCGTTTAGGTGTTTCCACCTCCACGAACAACTAAGAAATTGAGATAAAGAAATAATATAGTAAAGAGCACAAAAGCGCTACAAAATAGTAAAGTGCTAACTCAACCAAGTGATAGAAGGAAAGAAAGGGAAGCTTACCACCTCCACCAAGAGCACTCAAGGCTTCTTGAGGGAGAAAATGAGAGTACTCGAGCATCTAATGCAATGGTGTTTTGTTCCCAACTTGCTCTACCAAAGTGATGGAGTGTTGTGTTTGTTGCAATGAGGTGCTAGTATGCTGCTTGAGAGCTTGAAAGTGAGTGCAAGAGAGTGAAAATGGATGCTTGAAGTGTGTAGTAGCTCAATTGAATGCTAAGAGGACTAGAATGTTTGTTCAAGGAGTGAATTTGAAGAAAGGAATGAAAGAAATGACCATATTCAGGTCGTTCGGTCGAAGGGGGCATTACAACTTGACTCCCAATGAAAAGTGTAACACTTCTACAGGTTTCGCCGCAAGAATCTGCTAGAGACGTAAGTGCGTTGCATGGATGTTTGCACGTCGCACGAGCATCCCTGAAAAAAATGCCTCCATCGACGCTCAAAATAGGTGCCAAGTGGGATGCAAGCAGTGGGATTAGGTGGAATTAAGCCTCTGAACTTGGTTTTCTAAAGTAAAAAGAGACAAAAGGGGAATTTACACATGGGGTGCAAATTTACTCCTATACATTTTTCCCCCACTTTAGCGAGCACAAATATTGATGAATGCTCGGTAAAGTAGATCAAGGAGAGTGTAAGGTTAGAAATGTATACATGAACTGTCGAGGAAGCAGACCACAATTTGGAATACCTGAAGGTGCAGGGTAAGCGAAGGACTCCATAGCTACTCAAAACTATGAGGTTGAAGAAAGAAAGTGGCTTATAGGTTCTCGGTCCTGTAAGGAAGGTGTCCCCAGAAAAATCTAGCATGGAGGATACCCCATGAAGCAAGCACCTTATAGGCTCTTAGTCCTACAAGGAAGTGTCCCCCAAAACTCTAGCATGGAGGATACCCAAAGGAAGCTCCCTACAGGCTCTCAATCCTGTAGGGAAGGTATTCTCCATCAACTCGAGCATGAAGAACACCCAAGGAAATTCCCTACAGGCTCTTAGTCCTGTAGGGAAGGTATTCTCCACAAACTCAAGCATGAAGAAAACCCAAGGAAGTTCCCTACAGATTTGCAGCTCTGTGGGGAAGGTAACCCCCAAGATCTCTCACATGGAGGAAACCCAAAAAAGTGCCCTACAGGCGCTCAGTCCTGCAAGGGAACCACCCCCAAGATCTCTCGCATGGAGGAAGCTTAAAGGAAGTACCCTACAGGCTCTCAATCCTTAAGGGAGGTATCCCCCAAGATCTCTCACATGGAGGAAACCTAGGAAAGCAAACTCCACAAAGTTAGGAAGCGGCCACGTAGGTGAGTAAGCGGATAGTCGCGTAGACCGTCGACAGTTTTGAAAACTTTCGAAGGGGTTCCTTGGGAACCCATCATGAAGAGGGGGTCCACTCAAGGGATGCAGAGTTCAAAAATAGATGTTCTTTTTCTCGAATCGATCCTTCATCAAGGGATCCTTTTGAAAGATGTTCATTTCATCCAGGAATTTGAAAGGAAGATTATGCCCCCACATGAGGGGAAGATCAAAGTTGTTCTTGCTTCGGACGAAGGTTTTTCAAGTCCTCTCTTTGCGAACTCCTAATGAAGGAAAAATGTTTTGTTAGGGTTCCAAGTTGAGAATATGATTATGAAGAAAGGTTTGCAAGGATTTTCAAGAAAAGATTCGTTGGCCACGAATGCATTTTCTAAAAATTGAAATGTTGAAGAAAGAACGTTGTCACACATAGGAGGGACAACTCAAGCAAAGAAGAGAGAAAATTACAAACAAAGGGCACATGGGGATCTGGTTTAGTGGGGTCAAATCTATCCAAGCTCATATAATAATAGGTAACTGCGGTGCAAGGTAAAAGATCATCAATCCCCAACCGGATCAAGAAGAATGCACAAAAAAAAAGTAAAAATAAAAAATTGGGTCAACATGGAAGGGAAGCCTAAATGCCCCCAACGCTTTGCATCATCCCCAATTTATCAAAAATCAAGCACAAACATGGAAGAATGATGATACAAATAAAAGAAGGTATGACACAAAAACCACGCCTGTACCCAAGCACCAACAAGGGTGACAAGGGTCATCCAGACACACATAACACAATCATGGGGGAACACATCACAAAACACACACACACATGATCAAGAAGATGCCTCCTCCTAACATTGATCAGCCAAGAGGTCGTCTGCTTCCCACTCTAGATCATCATAGGAGGAAGGAGGACGAGCCTGCAATGATGGGATATTAAGAGGAGCATCCAACCCTCCTGTAACAAGGGCCAAGGAAGAGGGCCCCTCGAGGTCCTCTCCACCAAGCTCCTGTGGAGTCAAGGTCAGTGATTTTGTGAAGATCGCTGACAAGGAAAAAACTTCATCCACAAATTTAAACATGCACCCCATAGGAGATTCATGTGTAACTTCAGCAGACGGGGTAGGTTACTCCTGGGATTCACTACTGGGCTCGTCGAGTAACTTGGGAGCAGTGACAAAGTCGAGGGAAGTCAGGACTGGTTTCGTCACTAGGACAGAACAAGTCAGCACAAGACCACCTTGTGAAGAAAGTGGGCTCCTCTTACGTCCTTCATTTCTAAAAGGACCACTCCACCCCTTTCTTCATCGAAGAAGATGAACTCCCCTAGATGAGGCTAGAGGTGTGGAGGAAGAAGAGGAAAGAACCATTGCGGATAGAACTGAGGTATTAATCATATCCACGAGCTTTGTAAAAGGCTATATATCTAGAAAGGACATCAACAAAGGTGGCTCCACCGAAGGAGTAATGAACACTTGTACCCCCTTGGGGTTGGGTGCATTTGCACTCACAACAGAAGTTGGAAGCAACACAAAACTAGAATGGAGAGAAGCAGAGGGAAGGGAAGAGGGTGACATTGCAGGAGGCCCTAAAGCAGGAGTGGTCGTCTCTTCCTCCTTCCTTTGTGAGGTGGCTTGCTCATCTAAGAGAGCCTTTTTTCAGTGCTTACAGTTGTACGCAAGGCGGTTTCTTCAACTCTTGGAGTTAGAGGTCGGAGGCTACGAAGGAGTAGAAGGCTCCTACTCAACCATAGGAATTTCCACTACAACTATTTCTGACAGAGGAACAGATTCCTGAATGGGAGTAGGAGGAATAGGCTAAGGAATAGCGAGAGGAGTCAGCTCAAGATCCTTGGCAACATGCGTCTTCCCATTCACTGCCTTGGAAGTAGGATCGGTAGGGGGCCGCAAATTGAATTCCCTTCGAGAACCTTTCTTTTTACCATATAAATAGTACCATAGTCTGGGGTATTCATTAGGGGGATCCGTGATCCTGATCTTGGCCCTATGCCAAGGAGGAATCAATGGACTCAGTGGATAGCCACCGAGCCTACTCATCCAGTACTCTTCCTAGGAAAGGGGAGAGGATGAGGCAGTCTGGGGGAAAGTCACCTTCTCTTTTCCTTTACGGGAAGGAGAGGGATTCGGTGTGGACTTCTCCTCTTTCTTTTGAGAAGGGGGAGTGGTCGGTACGACCTTTTCCTTCTCCTCTTGGGAGGAGGAGGAAACTAATTGTTGTACCACACGAAGGGTTAGTTTTGGCTGTCCCTTGCCCCCATTCTTATACTTTACATAATTCTTGGAAAGTAGGTTTGTTCTCGGAGGAAGCAGACCAATCGGGGAGGGCCAAAAGTGATCCAGCTAATACCCACCATGGGACACTAGAGGCTGATATCCAGTTTCATGCACTACATGCATGACACCCTTATGGGAAAACTTTAAACATTTATGAATAACATAGGTGATCCCATTCATGGAAACTATCCAAGGGATGCCTAGCATTACCCTAAACAGACCCGGCTCTAGGATAACATTGAAAACCATGTCAACAACCCTAGGTCCAACCATGACGAACAAGGTTATCGAGTCGTAAGGTTTAAGACTCATACCATCGTGCATACAGATGGTAGATTTTGCTTCTTATTTTTCCTTTTGCAATGAATTGAATACTAATGTTTCTTTTGTGATAACATTCACGCGGCTCACAGGGTCTACCAAGACTCCTATCACGTTGTTACCGTTTATGTGAGTGGGAATGTAGAGAGGTGAGGGTTTATTGTTCAAGGGAAGAACTTGTGATGTGAATGTAATGCACGATGAACCAGGTGCAGGTAGAGCAGTAGAAGTCATCGTGACCATGTTAACATAGGCCTCAGGATGAGTAACAGAATCAGTGGGATCTACAATCATGTTAGTAGAGTGTGATGGAAACAGGTCCATGTATATTTGCAATTCACTATTAGCTTTCGCCATTGATTTGTTAGCATTTTGTTTACTCCCATCGAGATGAATTGTTTCGTCCTCAATGCGATCCCGTATCTCATGATGCACACACATACAATGTTTGGTATCATGTCCATTAACCTGATGGTACTGATAATAAGTGCTTCCATCATACCAATTAGGGTAAGGCTCCTTAACAGGCTTAGGATTCAACAAAGTTATGATCTTATCCTTTAACAAATTTTGCAGAATAGAAGAATAAGATTATGATAACTTTATAAATTTTTGGTTATTCTTGAGGCCATTGTTATCAGCAATGACAACTACATTTGTAACTGTCTTACCTTTCCTAGAGATTGATACGATGGATTTTCCCTCAAAACGGGAGTGCAAGGAAGATCCCCCAAACTGAACAACTGTCTGTTGGTATTCTCTTAAGGTTGCACAAAAGTGCGAGACAAAAGGGTATTTCATAAGTGCAAACTTTTCTTGTCAAGGCCTTTGTAAGTTCCCCATGAATACCTTCTATTCGATCAAAATCGGGCAGCTGATACGAGATTTGTGAGAGCGCTTGGTAGCGTGCTATGAAATCAGTAATTTTTTCATTATCTCCTTGCTTACATCGGATGAGATGAGAAAATTAAATTATCAGGCAAGGAACAGTACCACTTGAGCATTGTGTCCTTGAGAGATCAGGGAAATAGTTTGGCCATCAATGCATCGCGATGGAAAAAGTCTGTGCACAAGGCATTAAAGGAAAACACATGTGTTTGTGGATCTCCTTTACCACCATACTTTTCAAATTTAGGTATCTCCATTCCTTAGGGGAAATGAGTGTTTAATATCACAACTGATAATGGGATGTGTCAGAAAAAGCATTGAAAGATAGGTTGGGTAGAGGCTTGGGAAAGACTCACCAACTGGCTCTGCATCTTACCCATATTCTGAAGAAGAGTGTTCAGAATAGGGTCATTAGAAGATAGAGGGCCATAGGAACCTCTCCCAGAACCATCACCAAGGCCACCTCCAGAACCGCCACCGGTGTGACTTCCACCAGAACCACTACTAGAGCCACCACTGCCAGTAGGGCCTCCACTGGAACCACCACCATGACCTCCACCAAAGCCGCCTCCACTACCAAATCCACGACCACTACCAAAGCCCCCACCACTCATCCCATCAAAGCCTCCACCATTAGAGGTGATAGGAGGGGTGAAGCTAAAGCCCAAGGGGACCTTATTCACTCTGATAGTCTCGAGTTGTTTGAAAACAAAAGGGATACTAATAGAAGGGACCGCATTGGCCATATAAATAGAAGTGGGAGGCATCAATACTCCTAACTATCCTTCATGCTCTTCGAAAGTGACTCCTTGTGAAAAACTAGGATTGCTTGAAGGAGCGCACGCTTCAGTGAGACCGAGGAGGCTAGTCAGAAGCTCTATGCCTGTTTGATCTTTACTCATCATATGTTTTAACTCACTAACAACCCGAGCGGCTCTAGCCATCTTCGGATTCCTTTCCAAGTGGTTTTCTAAGTCATCCAGTTCTCTAGCAAGGGAAAACACATATTCTGTAAGGATCTGAATGGTCTCATGCTCATCCACCGATGGTGCCGTACACTTCTAACGATATACCCGAAAGTTGTGGATTGGGTTGTGATGCTCATAAACCTTCACAAGACTTGAGAACACAATAGTCATGAAGTACACAGGAGAGGTTTCAACACCAATGGATGAACAAACGTTGGTTCACATCGGGTTCACCAAAATGTAAGATAGGGGGACCTCCACGTGCAAGGCCCCAGGGCACAGAGGGCCAAGATGCAAAAGGCTTCACTGACTTACCTCAGCTTAGTGGGATGTTAAGGGTATGAGGATGAGAATGATGAGGACGATAGATTCCTACAACCACTCTGCAATCTCGAGATTTGAAATAGGGCTAGGTGAGCTAATTTTTTTAGCTCAACACTGTATCTCAGATAACTCTCTATCTGAGGATAAGAGCATAGTTCTGGGACTATAGCGTGACACGCTAGTGTCTCTTAGGTGCGCTGGCGTCTGTACGACCAGAGGACAAAAAGTAGAATGTGAAATTATCAGAAAACAAGCTAGAAACCTAGCTAGCAACTTCTAAGAGAGCAAAATAACTCTATGAAATACAAGAAATATAAACGAATTTGATAAAGTAAATATACCAAAGCTACGATGATGAAGATGATTTCATAGAAGATCCTATTCGCTAGCTAGCTCCGTAAAGCACATACATCTACACACAGAAAGAGAGGAAAATGTTGGGTGGCTGTATAGGGGCCTACCTCAATTAGACCCTCATTTAGGTGTTTACACCTCCACAGACAACCAAGAAAGCGAGATAAAGAAATAATGTAGGAAAGAGCACAAAAGCACTATAAAACAGTAAAGTGCTAACTCAACCAAGTGATAGAAGGAAAGAAAGGGAAGCTTGCCTCCTCCACCAAGAGCACTCAAGGTTGCTTGGGGGAGAAAATGAAAGTACTCAAGCCTTTTTTGCAATGGTGTTTCATTCCCAACTTTCTCTACCAAAGTGATGGAGTGTTGTGTTTGTTGCAATGAGGTGCTAGTATGTTGCTTGAGAGCTTGAAAGTGAGTGCAAGAGAGTGAAAATGGATGCTTGAAGTGTGTAGTAGCTCAATTGAATGCTAAGAGGATTGAAATGCTTGTTCAAGGAGTGAATTTGAAGAAAGGAATGAGAGAAACGACCATATTCAGGTCAGTTGGCCAAAGGGGGAATTATAACTTGATTCCCAATGAGAAGTGTAACGCCTCTACACGTTCAGCCACAGGAATTTGTTAGAGACGTAAGCACGTCACAGAAATGTTTGTGTGCTGTGCGGGCATCCCCAATAGAAATGCCTCCATCGACGCTTAAAATAGGTGCCCAGTGGGATGCAAGCAATGGTCTTAGGTGGAATTAAGCCTTTGAACTTGGTTTTCTAAAGTGGAAAGAGACAAAAGGGGAATTTACACAAGGGGTGCAAATTTACTCCTATACAGTACTATAGAAAAATTTCATTAATCTGAGTCATAAAGAAATGACCATCAACACCCTTAAGTTGATAGAAATTTCCATCTGTCCTTCCAACTGTAATCATAGTTTTGGACCCTTTTCTGATCTCACATCCATTATCTTGAAACATAAGATTGTATCCTTTGCTACATATTTTTCCAACACTCAAGAGGTTATGCCTTAAACCCTTAACATAGTAAACATCAGTATTATGATTTCCATTAAAACTAATTGAACTTATTCCACATATCTTGGCACCTGAATCATCACCAAATATAACAAGTCCTCCATCATATTTTCAAGTTTAAAAAACTTACTCTTGTCATTGGTCATATGGTTAGAACATCCACTATCAATGACCCAATAGTTCTTATCTTGTTTAGCATGAAAAGTAGATACCAAAGTACCTTAAGTCTTTTCCCTTGTATCTAGAGGGATTTCATTCACACACATTTTAGAGTTAGTAGAATGGGTTTCATATTTTAAATCCATAAACAAGCATTCACCATAATTATCATCTCCATAATCAGATTCATCATAAAAAATACTTGCATCCTCTCTAACATAATAGCTTTTCTTGATCATCTTACCTCTGTTCTCTTGTTTTTTTCATTCACAACTCTGTTTGGACATCTTGAAGAATAGTGACCTATCTTTCCACAATTGAAACATTTGAAGGGAAACTTACCAATTTTTACTTACCAGTATCCTTTTTCATCATTCTCACAAAGTTAGCTTCCGCATCATCAAGATCTTCCTGATTTGATTCCTCAATCTTCTCTAATTTTCCAACCTTAAAAGTAGTCTCAATTTTTGCACCATTATTTGCACCAAATTATCTCATTTAAAATATAGTTAGGGAGCCATACAATTGATCTCTAGTATATAAATCCAAATTTACAAATTCCTCAATAGCATAAACTTTATGACTATATGCTTTAGGAAGAGTTTTGAAAATTTTATTTACCACATTTGATTCTTTGACCTTTCCACCAAGACCTCTGATCAAATTGACCACTTCATCTATCCTCTGCATGTTGCTCTAAATTTTTTTTATCTTCAGACATCCATAGGTTCTCAAATGGTAATATTTAGATTTTGCATCTTAGCTTGTTTAACCTTATCATCTCCTTCATAAATGCTTTCCAACTTTGTCCAAATTTCTTTATCAGTTTTTAGATCCATAACTTTCACTAATTCAAAATTTGTAAGACTACACAAGAGAGCATACCTTGCTTTACCATTGCATTCACAGGCCTTGATTTTAGCTTCAGTACTCAAACCATTTGTAGGCATAGTATAATCATTTTGTACTACCTTCCATATGTCAAATCCAAGATAAACCAGATAACCTTCCTTCATTGTCTTCTAGAATGCATAGTCTATGCCATCAAACATGGGAATCTCCTTCTTGTGCACCATCCCAGATCTACCTCAAGCAGTTAAGCTTTCTTCCAAGGAACCTTTCTTTGATACCAATTGTTGAATGCACAAGACAACTGAGAGGGGGGGTGAATTAGTTGTACCTCAAAAATTCAAAACCCTTATACACATTTAGATCCACATTCATTCAATAAACCCTTAAATTTGTTATGATGATTTATGATGAAAAATAAATAATAAAAATTGAAACACAACACCATACACAAGAGAACACCATATTTACATGAAAAACCCAAGATGGGAAAAACCACAGTGAGGATTAGCTCACATTATAAGTAATAACAAAACTGATTACAAACACTCATTGTCGGAGGGCTCACTGCCCAGAAAAGAAAGGCTCACTACCATAATAGAAAATAAGATAGAGAAGAAATGTTACATAGAGAAAACTATCTCAATACAATAGAGAATCCACCACAATATCACAACTTGATTGAATAATTGTAGACACCTTCTACTCACTGGATCTAGTAATCTAACACATGAAAGCTCACACTACACTTCTTAAATTCACACTTTAACACTTTGTAATTCATATCATTCACATCTCTTATCTACCACTTCATCCTTCAACAATTCAACTCTTATTTATTCAATCTTTAACCTTGGAACTTTCTCCAAGGTCGGCTATGCACCTCAACCGTGCAAAATTAAATTAGGTTGACACCAAAACATTCCCACATTGGAAAGGAATGAAGGAAGACCACAAAAATCCTTAGCTAGGACCTAAATCCATCCTTACACACTACACTATGCTTCCACAAACATCTAAGTACCTTCACAAGTAGTGTAAACACCAAGGTTGATCATTACCCATGTAAACACCATTAATATTTTAAGTACACGATTCCTTTGATCTATCCTTAACTCATAGATAAAAAATTTCACTTGAACACACTCTAAAATATTCCATAAACACTCGTTTAGATCTGCAAGAACTAAAACATAACTATAGAGAAATGTAGAGCAAAGACATTTCTCTCAAATTCCTCTATAATACACAACTCACACTTTGGTAAGCATGACTTCTTCTACACATCGATCTAACACACCAAATTATGGATACAAGACCTCTAAACATATATGACCAACATATCCAAAGTGCATAGTAAGATATTCAACCTAGAAGAAATGTGAAGAAAGACAAAAACACAACCCTGCAACCTAGAACATCACTACAACACAATGTTTCTTCTTTGTATCAAAATTTCTCAAAAGTACTTGGAAACCAAGCACCAGAGACACATCCTCATCATCTTTAGTACTTCCTCAACACAACTGAACCAACTACAATGTAGCAACTCAACCATATATCATAGAAGCTTATCACAACAACACTAAAGGTTGACACTAGTAGCTTTACTAATGACAAGATAATGTAACTAATCAAAGCATGGAAATCAACTGCTCACACTAAAAAATCTCCCCCAATAATGATCTTCTTCCTCCTTATATAGTTGACACCAATGACAACACAATCTTGTTGACATCAATGAGAATACCAATCTTCTCATACTTGCAACCAGGTGTACAACAACCTTTTTCTTAACATTCTCTTAGTTATTGTATATATTACATAAGGGTCAATCAATGGAATACATCACCACATCCATCTATGAAATTATATGAATCTCTATCATGCTCTTGTGATACATTAAGATACCTACAATAACATCCAAGGTGACCAACACAAGCAAGGAAACCTCACATCCTCCAACATGTCACTTATGGAAGACAAGGAACAAGCCAAGTTGAAGATGCACCAATCCAAAGAAGAAAATAATCAAATCTAAGTGATAAAAAATGCTTTAAGATATTTCCTAGGAAAAACTCATGTGACTAGAAATAACAACTACAAAAATGCTAACACATCCAATAATCCATACCTTTGAAGGTATCAAAAAACATTAGTAAAACTCATGCTCTATAAAGGCAACAAAAAATGTTATATATTTCCTCACAACTAGTCTCCATACCTCTCCCAAGTTCTTCAACACAACAAAATAAACAGATTAAAGAGCATCGCATGTTGTTACTAAAAATAATGAAGTGGAATAACAACTCATGACCACAAACATAGTGATCACAATTTTTCCACATAAACCTCAATTCCAATATTAATGAACATCTAGGAATAAACACAAGACCAGAAAGAAAAAATCTACAAACTATCACATGCATGTCCTTCTATCAACACCTCAAAGTACTAAGCTATGAAACATAAGATCTCCTTCACAAAACCCCAATTAAAAAGCCTTAACAACACCCAATTATTCAATCTCATAGATCACATAAAATATGTGTATCTCATATATAAACATGGATGTAAGTCTCTCTAAAAAAAAAGGAAGATCAAACTCAAATCCATTTTATAACTAGGAATAATCCTAATAATATCTCCTAAATTTCTCCATAAATTTCATCATAAATATAACTCCTATGCATAAGGAGATAAACATGCAAAATACTTCTCAAATGAACCCTCAAAAAGTAACTCTTAGAGTAATCATGCACCAACCAATAACTAATTAATCTTTTATTGATTATTACTCTAATTCATTACATGCACTTAAGCTAAACTTAGGAGTGTTTTTTAATTTACTATAGTGAGCTATTATTAGATCATTTTGTCTAATCACATAGGATGGTGACGCTTCTCATGATTGAATCCCTTTATCATTTATGGTTGTTGTTATAAATAACTCTCCTTCATTTAATTCTCTCTTGAGGTTCAAGCAAGAGGTTCACTGTGTAAGTTTTTCTAGTTGAGGATATATTAGATTATTGCTTGTAGCTCTCTTGCATGGAAGGTGTTATTGTTCATTGTTTGATCCTGCATCTCATGTTTTCACAATTCTAACATGGTATTAGAGTTTGGATTCAATGAACCCATTCTCCATTTTTTTAGTTTTTTTCTCAACTAGGGTTACAAGAGAAAATATGGAATCTTCATTGATTTTTTACAATTTTTAGAGTTGGGTAAATTTTTGGTGTATTTTGGCACGAAAATGACCTCACCATTATGCTTGAGTTTGAACAAACAAATTTTGACTATAAATTTTTCCATATTTCCCATTTGAATTCTCTGAGGAAAAAAAATAGTACAGGGGTCATATGTCACATGTACGATTGTGCATACAACAACATATATAGCATTTTGAAAAAAAAAAAACAAAAAAAACAAAAAAATCTATAGGTTTCAATCTTTATCTGGGAATACTTGATAGGCCACCTTCATAGGATAGGCCCACCGTTGGTCCCACATAGGGCAGCAATGGCCTCTAGCTAGCCATCTGATGGATTTTACATCATTGACGACAGCTTCAAGTGCCCAACAACAATCAAATTTTCCTTGTACAATGACCTTCAAATTTTTCCTAGCGAGCATAGTTTTTCTAGCCTGATTTTTCATTAGTTTCAGTGACCAACAACCTCATTTTTTTTTATGTGAATATTTATTATATTCCATCATTTTACAATGAATGAGATTTTTTTGATAGGAATCTTTGGCATATTTCATCATTTTGCAATGATAGATTTTTTTTATGACAGTCAATATTTTTCTAGCTGGTGGGAATATTCTATTGACGCCAATATTAATTCATGCTAATGCCAATGGTACAACTGTAGGGTAGGGCCCCCTCCAAGCGCCCTTTGGCCCTAAAGGAGTAGTTTTTTCTTTTGGCCATAACTTGGACATACGATATTCAAATTTTGCGAATGAGCCATTATCAAAAAGTTGGTTTCATGTACTTTCTAGTGGTGTGGGTCTCATCATCATTTTTTGTTGTTGGTACATTTTATCATTATCTAATTTAGATGTGTTGTTTTCACTCTCGAGCTCACAAATTTTGACCAAGTTCTATATTTTTTGAGATTCCAACGGTGTTGGAAATTTATTTTAGAGATCTTCACAACTATCCATGCTCTTTTTTTAGATTTTTCTCTAGGTATATTTTATTTAGTTTTTTTGTTTTCATATTCTTGTGAATCTCTTGGACATTTTGGCTTCTAAAGATTTTATGCTTGTGTGGGATTCCTTTTTTTAGGTTGTTCTACATGTATTTCTAGCACTTTATCCTTTTTAAGCATTGTAGAATTTTTTTGCATGCTATTTCTCTTTTGTAGATGCACTAAGATAAAGTCCTACAATTGTCTATACTTTTTGGAGATTTTGCACATCCTATTGTGCCTTTTGTACTCACACTATGATATAAAGTTCCTTGGGAGGGTTGTGTAGGAATTTTATTTTTCCATCACACCTTTGTCAAGTGAGTGTTCCTTCTAAGACAACATTGAATTCCAATGATTCTTGCCTCATTTTTGTATGCCTTGTTTGCACACTTTTTATTTGTAAGCACTCTTTTGTGCACATTCAAATGTTCTTTGTTCTCCTACGTGCACTTCTTGGTGAGACACAATTTTAGTGTACCTATCTTGTCTCTCCCTTTTTTGCATTATGAGGGGGTTTCTACTATTGGTGCTAATTCTTCCTTGGTTTCTTTTGGAGTGATCTATGTATCTAGTTCTTGTTCATATGTACTAAGAAAATTCAACAATTGGTTACCCATATGGACACTCTTAGATTCTTGTTTATGGAGGTGACCTTCCATTTTCATTTGATCAGTATTCTTTAGATTAGTGGTAGTTGTATTTTTAACTTGCATCTCACATGGTTGAGTAGTGTCATTGGGGTCACTCATGGAAATTCATGTGCAATTTGTATCTTCAATTTCCATATATTTTCCTTTGTTTTCCATTAGCTTCGAGTAGTTTTGTTGGGGGAACTCATGTAAATTCTTGTCTTCTTGATCCTAATCATTTTCTGTTTTAGAGCTTCGTTCTTCATTTCAACACTATAGCAATCATCATTTGATAGTTGTCTACAACTTCTTCATGATTCAACAATGTTCTTCATATTCCTATTCTTTTTGGGACATTGTTTTGGAGGCTTCTTAGTCCTTCATTCACCTTTCTCTCTTTTAGGAAGGAATTTCTCATATGAGGTTTTCTCCTTTTCTGTAGTTATGAGAGATTAGCTTGTTTGTACATGGGTACCTCATCAAGACTTGTTTGTCAGGACCCATCATACATTTTTTTCTTTTATGCATTCAATTTTTAGGGCTTTTAACTACTCCCTAAGTTTTCACTTAAGGAGGCGTGTTAGAGTAATCATGCATTATATAATAATTAATTAATCTTTAATTGATTATTATTCTAATTCATTTCATGCACTCAAGTTAAACTTAGGAGTGATTTTTTTCTTTTAACTAGAGTGAGCTATTATTAAATCCTTTAGTCTTATCACATAGGATGATAGAATTTTTCATGATCTAATCCCTTTATCATTTATGGTTGCTCTTATAAAGCACTCTCCTTCATTGTATTCTCTCTTAAGGTTCTAGCAAGAGCTTCATTATGTAATATTTTCTAGTTGAGGGAGGATATAGAAGATTACTGTTTGCATCTCTCTTGTATGGAAGGTGTTTTTATTTGTTGTTTGATCTCGCATGTCTTGTTTTTCACAATTCTAACAGTAAATCGCATAGCTCAAGATCCATATCCACGAGAAGAAAAATCATAAAACATAAAGCATATAAAAACAAAGTGGCTGTAATACTTATTAGATGATTATAATATACCGAGTTGACCAATGGTGGGGAATGGGATTTCTCCTCCAAGATACACCAATCCATAATGAATCTCTCTAAGAATAATCTCCTCTACGAGTCTATCATGATCTCACATCCTTATCCATTTGAAGGTTCTTCAATCTTCCAATTGAAATCTCATCAAAGACTAACTACCTTAACAAAAGTCTCTAATTACCCAAGAGAACTCTTACCTCACTAAATCTCCAAGTATCAATGAGTACCTCTATCTGATTAGTACATGATAAAATACAAATGCAACACCTCCCTATCATGAAGCTCCTAAGGAAAAGATCAATTCAATCAATACCAAGACAACTAACTAGATCACCATCAAAACTTCGATTGTATGTTTGAGAATACATGAATACATCATGATATAATGACTTGATATCTCTTCCTTGAAGATCACATGATTGAATAAAAATATCATACTCCAAAGAGATACTATAACATGAAAAATATCTAATGCACAATCAAGGTCCGCTATGAGACAACATTGAATCATCCTCTCAGTTAAGGATCACCTATAAAAATTGATGTCATAAAAAAATACCTCACCAAAGACTTTAAGAAATTTTCATGGTAAACCAGTATGTCAAACATCTCCACTCACATGAAGATAACCATCTCTTGTTAATGGAACTCAAGGGGTCAAGGTACTTTAATTATATAAAAGAATAATAATCCAAGAGTTTTTCCATGACACACAAAACACTACAAAAGATCAACCATTACCAAGTGATGGATCCACACCATTGCTAAAGATCACATTGAATCATGGTATTGAGTTATCCACATAATAGTGATAACCATCTCTTAAATGAAGATCATCCATGGTCAAAAAACATTCAACTGTAATACTAGCAACTCTAGATAATGGATTAGAACCAAGATTTTTAGGTGGAGAAAATAAACCACATCCTATAAGTCCCAACAACTAACTATCTAACACTCTAATAATATATTATGTTGGGAATTAATGTTGTCATGTCTTTTTCTTGAGTCTCTTCCTTTTGTATAACTTAGTAATATTTGGCCCATTGTTAATAACTTATCTAAGAACTTTTATGATGGACACTAATGGTCGAATTTGCAGAGTTGTTGTGACTAGGGTTTCTCCCGGTCTGACCCTGGAGGGAGGGGTTTTGAAAGAAACTTATGGTGATTCTCGGTTCATTGGAGACCATTCCAAGGAAAACGTCAGGTGGGGTAGTCAATCAAAAAAAGGGGCGTAGAGATAGAAAAAAGCGAAGGAAGCAAAGGAAAAATTCCCTAGTAGAGATGGCCACGTTGTGGACGGGGAAGATTCATCAAAGCATCGAAGCCAGAAGGGAGAGCTTCTTGCTGCATGTGTTTCAAGAGGAAATGGATTTGAAAAAGGGCCCACATCGAAGTAGTCTGGGGGAGTTCAAGCAGAATCATCCCATACATTGATGCTATCAAACAAAATCTCGAAAGAAAGGAACAGAGGGGAGTTTGGCTTACTTTCGACATCTAGATCAATCACAATGGAGCTAGATGAAGAGCTTGAACAATAAGTATTTTTTAATGAATTTTTTTTGCTAGGTTGGGTTTGATAGGAAGATTCAGGGGATTATGGCCAAGCTTGACAGATCTCCACTAGTGGATTACACACCACTGGAAAAAATGTTTTAGAAGGGTATGTCCAAATCTACCCCATGGATAAAGGCTTTTTCATTGTTATTTTTTTAAAAGGAGTAGGACATAAATAAGATTTTGTGTGACTACCACTAGGAATGGGAAGAAAAATATCCACTGATGTTAAAGCTATGGCATCCGACTTTCAATCCAGCCATTGAAGTGTTTGAGAAGGTTCCTATCTGGGTGAGACTTCCCAACTTTCCCATATATTTTTGGTTTGGTTCTTGCTTAGAGGCTGTAGGGAATCCATTAGGAAGCTTTTTAATGGTTGATGAAGGGTCTTCAAACCTTCTGCATTCAACCTTTTCCTAGATTCTAGTGGAAATGGACATATCAAAGGCACCTCTGGAGGAGATACACATAAAAAATTTGAAAGGTTGTTGGGTGCAGCCCCTGGATTATGAAGGGATACCCTTTAGATGCAGAGTCTGCTTTAAAACAGGTCATTTGGCTGCTCAATGTGCCAAACACAGGGCAACCAAATCAACCTCCTGGTGGAAAGGTATTGGCCCCCAACACTATACGGTGGAGAAAAAGGACGAGAATTAATTGGGATCTTAGGAGAAAAGCAGGGAGGAAGGAGATCAAGAAGGGAATGCTTTGTTGGAGGAAGGTAGAAGGGTGTTTCAACATCAGAATGATGTTGTCCTAGCACAGGAAGGGAATCCAAATGAGAACATTGATAATAATGTCCTGAATGGAGGGGAAAAGGAATTGAATCCCAAAAATTGGGCAACGACACCAGAATGCCAAGAAAAAAAGGTTTGGTGAGATCGCTAGAGAAAGAAATAGGGAAAATAAAAGTTGTTGAATAGAGTCAACAATCAAATGGAAGTTTGGGTGGTGTTTTGAAGAGTCCTTATGAAAAATCATTGGAATAGCAGAAGGCAGAGGTGAGGTTAGAGGATGGCTGGAAAACGGTCAAGGGGAGGAAAGCAAAGAAAGAAAGGAAGCAAACTTTCACAATGGTTCTAAGGTCCTAGGCGAAGAGAAGACCAATTTATGTTCCAAACTCTTGACCTGTTAACAGATCCCTTGTAGGGATTGTTGGTTTTAGGCGTTCTTTCTAGTGATGCTTGTAGAGTTTTTGTCTGTAATGTTATGCTTTTTTTTTTGTAACTCATGTATTCAAGTGTATTATGGAGAGTTGGTTGGGTTAGGGACTTTTATAAAGGGTGTCTATTGGGGCTAGAAAGGGTTTTTAAGTTGTCTTTATAGGGAGAATCACAATGTAATTTGTTTTTAATATTAATAAAATTACCTCTGTTATCGACCAAAAAAAAAATTATCTAAGAAAATTCGAAATGGTCTATCTTATTTAAAATTTCCATCTCCTTTAAAATTTTGCTTTTGGATGTTGTATTAATCCCCCCTTTCATGTTCTAGTTAAATACCTAAGTTAAAAAACCAAAATTTGGCTAAGTGTTGAGTCTTTTGGGATTTCAAAGTTTCAAGGTCATTCATTCCTACATACCTCCCCTAACAATCCTAAATCCTCACTCTTATCCTTGCAAAATATTGGTTGATTATTTTTTTTCACCTTTCTAAATTCTTAGGGTTATCCATCCTTGCATGCCTTTCTGATTAATCTCAAAACCCTGCCTAGCAACCTTGTGAAATTGGAAAAGAATCAAAATTACCATCCTTGCAATTGGTAGGGTTTACCTTGCATTTGGACCTCTCTTAAGAATCCTTGATCCTAAAATATTTATGAGTATTTTTTTCCTAAGGATCATTTTGTCAAAGTTCTAGAGTTTTGAATCCCTCGATACCGTTCCTCGGCATCCCTCATCTCTAAAGTCTGATTCTATGAAAAATCCTAAGTCCTTTGTGTTTATTAACTATAAGCTTGTAGGGGATCAATCTACTACTAGTACCTCAGATCCAATTACCCTGGTTAGGAACAATTGTAAGTTAGTGGCGTCTGAGCAAACTAACAGTGATAATGTAACCAGTGATGGTTTACAAGGCATTAGTAGTAGGGTGGGACCCTACAACATAGAAAAAGGAAATGGTAAAAGGGAGAATGAAACCTATAAGCATGTAGGGGAGCAGCGTACTATTAGTACCTCAAATTCCATTAATTTGGTTGAAAACATGTGTAATTCAATTGATTATGAGCAAACTATCAACCTTACTACAACCAATGATGGTTTTGTGACCAGTCTTGGTCAAGGAAACCCCCCTAAATCAACCTAGGAGAAGTGAGCTGTATTTTCCAAAATAAGGGAAATAATATTTTTTAAAGGGAATATTAATAAAGGGGGATTTTCTGGTGTTGAAGAGGGGGTAACTTGCCAAGGTGAAGGTCACAACCCAAAAACTAGTTATCAAACACATGTAATGTCTAATATGTTTGATTGTGCTAAAAGTACAAATGTTGGGGTTTCCAAGGAATTGGATTTAGATGGAGATAGTGGGGTTTAGGTAATAAGGAGGTCAAAGAAGGGAAATTGGAAACATGAGGCAAGTCCTCCCTCGAACAAAAATATTCAAAAAAGAAAAGTAAGGAAAAAGTGTGGCAATTGGGAGGGTTATTTTGCACATCGCAAAGCAAAAAAGGAAAAAGACAAGCTTGGTGATCCCTACCCCAAGGTCCAAAATACTAGAAGTGGAGGGCACTTTCCCTATATGCTTTAAAAGTTTTAGAAATGATAAGGTCAACCTAACAAAACATGACTGGAATCCCCATAGAAAGCACATTGTAAGAAGGTTTTGGATTATGAAAAGATGAAAGGACATTGTTCTCCTATAAGAAGTGAAAGCAACTGGTTTTACACTTGAAACCAATATCATATTTATTTGGAACAAATCTAATCAGTTTGTAACCAAAGATGATAGAGGGAGAGGAGGTACAACTATTCTCCTTTCCAAAAAATGGTCACATGTTATAGATAGTGGTATTTCCCCTTGTAATAGGGTAGTGTGGGTTAAATTAGAAAAAGATGGCACCTTGTTTGGGGTCTGCTCTGTTTATGCGCCTAATTATTATAAGGACATAATTGAATTATGGGAGTGGCTTAGTAACCTACTAGATATTCCCTAGATAATAGGGGGAGAATTTAATATGGTGGAGCAATGAAAAGACAAAACAAGTGGAATGGATTTGGGTTGGAAAGGTAATGAAAAATATTTCTGGTAAAGAATGATTTAGAAAAGTTGGATATGTTCGATCCATTGGAAGGACTAAAGAAAGAAAGCCCCAATATTTGGTTACCTGGTGTAATAGTCAACAAGGAGGTAGAAGAATATACTACAGATTAGATAGGTTTTATGTCAACTAGGTACACTTTAGCTTTGATTCTGGTGATAGTGGTAATAAAGTTATAGTCTATCCTTATACACTATCCAACCACCAGCCAATTAAGGAAAGAATCCTCTTTAACAAGGGGGTGAGGAAAGGAAAAACAAGAAAGAGCAGTTCTTACTAAATACAAGACTCTTGAAGGATGATGACTATAAAGTTGCCATCATTACATTAAGGGAGGTTAACAAGTGGATGCTCAAAGAAATAAGTGCAATTGAAAGGTGGAACTTGAATGTGGAAGGATGGAAAAAACTCTTTCAAACCATTGGCAAGAAAAGGGCAATGGACAAAAGAAGGATATAAAACCACCTCTAAGAAAATATCTTGAATGCAAAGAACTCATACCTATCTACAAAATGACCCTTAAAATGAAACTTTGAGTAAGGAACTCTCCCTTGCAAGGAATTCCCTAAGGAGAATCCAAACAAACCACATTCAAGGACTTAAAACAAGAGCCAAGCTAAATTAGCTCAATAATGGGGAAAATGCACAAATTTTTTCTTTAGATACATTAAGGAAAAAGGTTGTAGAGATCATATTGATTAGATTTGGCAAGATGGAATACACCTCACTAATCAGGAGAATATCAAAAACCGGTTCTTCCTATTCTACCAAGGACTATTCAAAGTAGAAGGGGATAATGCTGAGATCAAAAAGGCTAGAGAATGCCTGAAAAGCATAATTCCAAAGAAAATTGCAGTTGAAGATGTATAAATGCTAAGTGGGTAGATTACCAAAGAGGAAATAAAAAAGGCTATAAGAACCCTTAATAATGACAAGTCACCAGGGGTGGATGGCCTCATAGTTGAGTTTTATAAAACTTTATTGATCGAATTTGTGATGACTTGGCTCTTGTATGTAAAGAAGTACTCCAAGAGGGGTCATTAGGTAGCATTATAAAAAAAGGTGTAATGAAGCTGCTCCCAAAGGAGGGAGACAAAACACTAATCAAAAGTTGGAGACCCATAACATTGTTGAATGTAATATAAAATTTTAGCTAAGATCATAGCCACGAGGTTAGTAAAAATCCTTCACAACTTCATCAACAACACCTAAACTGGTTTCATTAAAGGCAAGTATATATTGGAGAACCTCATAACAAGTTGGGAGGAAATGGAGTGGGCTAGAAATTTGGGACAAAAGTCTATCATGCTACTCCTGGACTTTGAAAAAGCATACGACAGGGTCGAGTGGTCATTTGTAACAATGACCTTGGAAGCCTTCAGATTCCCAGACACATTCTGCAATATGGTTAGAACTTTGTTAAAGGATGCAGTAGATCAAGTGGATGTGAAAGGCTCACTAACTGAGGAATTCCCATTAGAAAGGTCAATTAGGCGAGGTTTCCCATTGGCCCTAACTCTCATTGTAATAGCCTCAGATGCTATTTATTACTTATTATAGGAAAGTTGTATCTCCCCAAAAATAAGAGGTCTATCACTTCTGGATCAAAGCAACCTCTTGAATGCAATTTGCAAATGATACTACAATAATTGTGGAGTTAGAAGAAGATAATTCAGCTAACTTGATTAATAAACTTAGTTTCTTTTGTTTAGCCTTTGGTGCTTGTTGACGCCAAAAATTTGACAAGGTAATAGAGTCTTATAGGAAACTCAGTTTAAGGGGGACCTTTTGCGCTAAACTGAGTAACCTCCAGATTTTTAGAGAAGTTGACTTCTTCTATAATGGGGTTTGGAAAGGGAAAACAAAGTGGATATAATAAAGTAAAGTCTAACCTAAAGTGATGCGCCAAGATTTAATGATGGGCACAATAAATCATAGATTTAAGGGCCTGAATGGTGTTGTGTTCTAGAACATCAGAGACTTAAGATTATAGCATAGACAATTCATTTATTGACATAAAATAATATTGCATACATTCTTACTGCCAAGAAGAGTCCTTAGACATGATCTAGATAAGAATACTTGCATTCAACATATATAGAAGTTCTCAAATGAAGTGTCAAGACAATATAAAGCACAGTTAATAGTTTGATCAAATAGCATGAAAAATAGAAAGGTCGAACAATTGGCACAGTCTGAGATTTTTGCAATTAAATGAAACAATAAAAAGGCCTGGCATCTTTTACTAAAACCAGCATTATAGTTCCAAATTCTGGACCATTTCTCATCAATAGAGAAGGTATATATAGCAGGAAGACCTCCCACTGCCTCGGAGAACAGTAATAGAAAAGATCTTGCAATCTTCTGCAATGATGCCTGAATCAGAATATTTCCAAGGTTGTTACAACAGGATCGAGCCAGAACACAACATCCAGTCATCTCAGGCACAGGTGCATCCTCTAAAATGATGGCGGTGGTCCTGGTTAAACAAGTGTCATCCATTGGTGCGAATGATTATGATAAGGAGCAACCAATAGCATCATTTGGTTCATCTGGTTCATCACCCGCATAACAGATCCGCCGCTTAGGCACGTGGTAGCCTTTCGCTGCCTACATGAACCGTTCTCCCATCGCTGCAGAGGATTTGCGAAAATGCAACACGTGCCGAATGGGCCGAGTACCTTATCACGGTGGAGAGAACGTTCATTAGCCGGGCGTAAAATATGCGTGGCAGTATTTCGCTTCTCGCAGTTGCTATTTCATCCCTACATTAAAAGATTTGCGAACAGTTGACACATAGCAGGAGTCCACTGCAGCTAGAAACTATGGGGTCCACCAACACCTTTTAGGAATGAGGGCTTCATGGCAGCATCTCGTAGCCTGATGAGGCATCAAGGAAACAAGAAACAAAAGCAACTCGCAGTCGCGAAACGTGGAAGCAAAGCGGAGTTTTCCGGAATCTGAAGGGAAATGCTGATACTCGAAACTGCGAAGAGTAGATGCGTGGAGTGGCAGATCAAAAACTTGATAAAAAGCTGAGCAATCTTGGTGATGCATAGGCCGACGCATAGAAAAATAAACTCGAAGGGAGCTGGTTAAATAAATATTACCAGCTTTTGGCGACTATAAGGGGTGTTTCGACTAAGGAACAGAGAACCCAAAATTTCTCTAGTTATACAGACTAGAGCCTTATCCATTGGGATAATAGAGTCAGATATTGGAGAGAGCCACTTGCAAAGGCGACCATTCATCGTCGGACGGCTTCACTATGTTGCACAAATTCTCCTGTGCTCCACTTAGATCAATATTTTCTTTGTAAGGCATCATATTGGGTAAACCGACCCCTGCTTGTATATGAAATAGCAGCTGTGAGAGCAGATGAATGACTCCCTCAATGTCAGTTGTCGTGGGAGGATGGCTGAACTCCTTGAAAGCCTCCAAGTCATTTTCCTTCTCTTCTATAATTTCCACAATCTGCACACTCGTGGCAATAGAGCCATCCTTGAGGAACAGGGACGACAGTCCCATCTTGCCCAACTTGGAGAAACTTCCCCGTATGCTATCCAGTGTCTTACTCAGATAGCAACGGCGGCCTTAGTGTTCTGTAAGGTAGAGTGGAAATGGATGAATTTGTTTGTCGTTTGAGCAGCAGCATCTCAATCCTCAATACCCGCTCTAGCAAGGTCCTCATCAGAGACCGAGTATAGCTTGGTGAGAAGATATTTTTCCTCAGGAACCCTCTCCAAGATGAACTGTGGGAATTGCTCAGTCGTATCATGGGCCTCCTAGCTGAGCCTTGATGCCTTGTCAATAAATCAGAGGGTAGGTTGTAGCGTTAGGAAAAAGGTTTTAATTTTCTCCCAGTGAGAAATGTATAATTGCCTAACCAGTGGAATGATGTCAGGCTGTGTAGGGGGAGGCAGGAGAGAGGCTTTAAGCGAAGTAATCTCCGTGTCTCTTGAAATAGTGGCCTCAGCTAATTCTTCCTTTTTCCTTTTCTCGGACACCAACTGCTCTGCAGAGCTGCTCATTTCTTTATTCTAATTCTTCTCAACCCGGGAGTGATTTTCTAGGTGCTCTTCTAGAGAAGCCTTTGTTTCTCGAAGCTCTTCCTCTATTTGAACCTTTAGGCCTTTAAATTCAGCCTCTTTCTCTTGTATTCTTTGCTCATACTGAGCATGTTAGTGTTCCAGCTCTTCCTTTTTCTCTGCCATCTCCTGACTATGCTCAAGGTGGAGGCACTCTAGCTCTTCATCTTTTAGTTGTAGATTTTGCTCCGCCTCTTGGTTCTTGCTTTGTAGCTCTTTTATTATGCCAGAGTTGGCAACTTGAGTCTTTTCAATTTCACCTTGAAGTTTGTTCCTCTCATCTTCTGCTGCCAATGCCCTTTCAGTCATGCGAGCAATATCTACCTCTAAGGATTTTTCTTTACACTCCAAAAAACTAACCCTTTCCCTATCTTCTTTGAGCTGCTCATCCTTCTTCTTTAGTTGGTGGCTAGTTTTAAGGAAGTCGGAAGTGACTACCTGTTGTGTTTCCTCCATGATTTCAACTTTATCTTGCGGTCGGGCTACCTTCATGTCGAGTCCTACCACATATATCTCATAGTCTTCTGGTTGCATTTCTCCTTGAGGCTTGCTTACCCTAGGGTACATGGTTGCAAACTTCAATTCTTGTCGGGCCTCATCATAAAGAGCCTATACTCTTGGCTCAATAGAAACATTGTCATCTTTTTCCTTGCATTTTCTCATTCTATTCGCACGTGCCTCCTTTCCACAATCTATCTGTGCTATGAATTCGGCTGGTGATGAAACTAATCCACCTGTGAAAGGAGCACCAGAAGGCAGAGTATAGGGATAGGTAACCTTCATAAGCACAGACATTTGTTTCTTCTAGAGAGTGACAGTTTGTGGAGAGAAGTGGGGCACGTTCCATAGTTTGGTTTGAGAACCAACAACAGGGCTAGTCATTTGAAATGACTGAACTGGAGAATTAGTCGTAAGGCTCATTGGCTGGGAATGTGGAGGAGTTGTTAATGGGGTGTCGAGCTGTTGCAATGGAAGATGATCTGTAATAATAGTGGAAATAGGACTAGCATTCTCAAGGGGAAAACCTTCCGAAAGCGAGGCGAGGAAGGTCTGAGCAGCATCGGTGGGCGTTTGCAAACGCAGGGGAGTAATTACGAGTGGGGTGGCATGCGAAAACTAGGTGAATCCTACTGATTATGTTGGACTAAAAGAAGAAGGCAGAGGGCTAGTACCTATGGTAGGGATCGCCAGTGTGGCAGGGGTAGATACTAAGGAATAAGATGCAAGTGAAGAAAGAGTGAATTGTACCTATTGACTGGTTGATGGAGGCTCTAGAATCATCAACGACTCTTCTTCAGCCTCAGGTTCCTGGCTAGGAGTGAGTACTCTTCCTCCGGTGGATTCTTGCGAACCCTCACTGATAATACTCTCCATGCGCTGTAGTTTCACGGGTGGAGTCTCTCTACTTTTAGCAGTCATCTCTGTTTGCTGCAGTGATAGCCTGGCTGGTTTAGCAGCCCAAGTGAGTGTATGTGAACCCCTTGATATATTAAAGCGCACGTTCATGGCCACATAGGAGGACTATCCAGAGCTTTTTTATTTTTTCGTGGACGAGGCCGATGTCGCCCCTTCCTCCTCCTGCTCCTCGGATTCTTCCTCCGGGTCCCCGCTCCTATTAATGCTAGAGCTCGGGCAGGGATGGCCTTCCTTCCACCATTTTTCAAATTCTTGGTCATCCTTCAGTTAATTGTAAGGAGCATCCAACTATGTTATTTCTTGGTGATACTTCTAGAAAGCCGCTATTTTCTCCTCACTCCATTCCTCATCTTTTTTTAACCTGTTGTACATGCCGCATTCCATGGGGACATTATCTTGGGCCACTGCCACAACAAAGTAGAACTTGTGCCATGGAACTCTAGTGTCTTGCGTAGGGATACACACCAACTGAACAAAATTCTCATCTTTGTCCATCTGCAGGTTACACTGCTTCTCCCAGTATGGTCGGGGAACATAGGTAACCCTCATATGTGGCTCTAGAAAGTCATTGAAAGGGTTGTATTCCCACTTATCATCTACCAGTACCAACCCTAGATAGGCCAGCTTGTCCTCTAACAATTGGTCCAATTGTTTCTTTATCAGAGTTACCGACTTGAAATTCTTCAGACAAGAGAAGAATCCCTTCTTTTTGACCTTTTCACTACTACAGAAAGTAAAATCAATGATACATACTTGTCAGAACATTTCCAACGCGAGCACTCTATTTGTGACGTAGGCTGGGAGCAAGAAAGTTTTGCCAGTAAAGCCCCGCATTCGGAGGATCGTAAAATATTTTCCTCAGAACCAGTCACAAGTAGGGGTGAAACTTTGCATAAATCTGGTATGCTCCTTATCGAACTAGATTATATCACCTTTTTTGATCAAATCATGCAAAACCAGAGCTTTAAAATAGTTTGAAAATGCATAATAGTCGTATGATGCAGAAAGAAAAGGCATCCATACAGACACTGGCTTCCTTTTATTTTGCTCATAAAAAATTGATAGTGGAAAATACCGGGCGAAAAAATTCAGGTTCTGATGAAGAAACATGTGGACCAAGAAAGAAAGAAACCTAAACTTTTTCTTTGCTTGATAATTATCAATTTGTCGTATCATTTCCTCAACCATAAACTCAACAAAATCATATCAGAAGAGTTCATGCTACTTGCGAAATTGCATTTATGGTCTTAGTTGAAAGGTCTCTATCTTCTCATTAGAGTCTTGGCCACATACAAAGGCTAGCATGGACATGGCATCCTAGAGATCGTCGCAAAACACACTGCGTGATAACAAAATACTTGGCACTTTGGCGGCTGGGATGCCTTTCCTACTAGTCTCCTCCAACAAGAAATATGAACTCTTTCTCATCTTCTTCCATATTTTCTCTCCTTTGCTCGGGCAAAAAGGCTCGATATTCTCTTTTCTTTTTCTTGGGTTTGGGATGCATAACATGTGCTAGATGGCTTGTGGAGTGATGTGCACCCTTAAGCTGCATCCTTCAATGTAGTGGGTATCAGGATTATAACACTGGACAACAGCATCAACTACCTCCGGGCAATAGTGCACAAGTGGGACCATGTATTGAGGGAGACCACTATACCAAACTCTCTGCGCCATATATTGGTCTGCCTTTGGTGCTAATAACCTTGCACAGGCTGCCTCTCTGAAGGACTTAGGGTTTTTCGCAAGCCTTGGGTCGTAGATATTATCCCATTTTTCTTCAACCCTTTTTTGGTTTCTGCAATCAATTCTTCTGTATGGGCCCTCCTTGACCTGCTGGGTATACCAGGCGTAGCGTATGCCACATCTTCATAGATATATACCTCCTTTGAAGAATGTATAGCCGTAAACAGCTCTTGGCTAATTTCTTCCTGCATTTGCTGAGATGAAGTTTCTGACATTTTTCCTTCTCCAAAGATTTCTGCAAGCTCCTGGTTTTGTAATTCCCCCCAGTTTTGGATACGCAGAAGAAGAATAACTTTACACTTTAGCTCTTTAGCGTTTGTGAAGAGACTTTGAAATATTAAACCTTTTCATGCAATATTTGGCAATCTTTCCTCAAGGTGGTAGGCGAAAGTAAGCCTTTTGCATTTAATTCGACATGTACCGTTAATTTTGTAATTTGTGCAACATGGACTGCTTGCTATTTTGAGGCAACCAGAGCTCATTATTGCATTTGGCGATCGTGTGATACACTGTGATCTCCTTGGAACTTAAGCCAAAAATTTGCTTGCTAACCTTGCATTAGTATGCGCTGGCAATTAATATCCATGCCAGAATGATTACACCAAGCAAACGATCATGACTTGAAAAGATATGAATATCACCTTGGGTTCTAGGACACGCTTGAGGGATGCCACAATAGCCTACGACCATACGTCTCACTATTGACGAGTGCCACATTTTTAAAGCTAATTAATTATCTCCTATTAATCAAGCACGTGCTGAGCCGTGCTATCACAGATGCAATTGACCAAAAAATGTGAGCAAATGTAGGCACGCCTTTCAAGTTAGCAACTAGCTTAATATCACATTTTTTTGAAACGGATGAGTATGCCTCTTGTCATTTTTCTATAAATAGACCAGTAAGTAGTGAGAAAACATACTTAGCATTTGAGTAGTGATAGGTCAGTAGCAGAGTTTTAAGCAGGCATTCTCATAGGTTAGGTGATAGATAAATTTCGGCATTAGCTCAGAAGCCTAGGGATACTGTCAGAGTTATGGATACTCAAGTTTTCTTAACCTCGTATAAGTCATAGATGGCATTCCTATGGGAGGTTTCAACTAGGAGTCTGAAATGGATGACCAAGAATAAGCATTCTTTGGTCCTGGTAGCTATAAAGTGGGTTTTAGGCAAAGACTGTATAGAGTATGAGGACAAGTATCGGGTGAACACCGACATATGCTCCCACTTTGTAGCATCCATGCTAGACATCAATGTCCCCTGGTCACTTATCCTGAAGCTTGTTAAAGAAATCTTCCCGAAAAAGTACCTGAATGGTCTTGGCGAGGTTGTTGCTCATGCTACCTATGGGGTAGGCCTGTTGTCAGCCAACGACCTACGTCACTTTATTGAGGAAGAAGCTGTTGTCGTTTGGATATCGTTCCTCAGCGGATTTTGCTTACAGACTTGTGACCAGCACCAACAGAGGGTTACTCAGGCCCTACACTTCCTGTTCTGTAGCTACAACATAATACCCTTCTACGACGTAGATTGGTATACTGACTTCAGGAACTTGGTATTCCCCCCGCCAATGGTGGTTGTGTCGAATGATGTTGCCAGTGCTACCGAAGAACCCGTGGATGAGGAAGAAGTGGACGCTGCAGTTAATGCGTCAATTGCCGCTAGCCATGCCTTTGGATGAAAACCCCCTGCCTACTCAACAAATGTCTCCCTGCCTGCTGCTCAGAATTCCTACTCATAGTTGTGTATAAGCCTGAAAAAGGCTATCATATATATAATAGTTTAGACACTTGTTAAATTTAGGATTATGGCTTCCCAACCATTTTTGTAATGTAAAGAAAATATATGAATAGATATATATTTTTAAAGAAAATCCATGCTCTTTCCTTCATTCTGTATTTCAATTTTATGGGCTCTCAACTTCATTTTGCTATTTCTTCGCACATGAGCATGTTCTATGTAAAGGATTTTTGGTATTCCACCCGCCAATAATAATGGGTTAATTCGCAGAAGCACAAACTAATTTCAAAAAAGACCGGCCAAAGAAACATAAATAAAATAAAAGCGCTATTTACATATGTACAGAAAAAACTCAGCGCCTAATGGAACAGCTTAAGATGAATCCCATTGACCGGGATTCCTAAGGGTTCCTTTTCCATATTTTCCAACTCAAAAGAATTGTGTTCTTTGCACCGAATGATTTTAAAGGGACCCTCCCATAGGCTATCAAATTTACCATGCTGACCTGGCTTAGCAGCCCTTTTATCATACTTTAGCACTAAGTCTCTGCATTTTAGACCTTGGTCAGAAGCCTTCTTGTCGAACCATCACTTGACCACCTATTGACGGCTTGTCATAGCTATTAGGGAATTCTCCCTTTTTTCTTGTACTTCCAACAGTTTAGCGAGCCACACCTACATGGCTTCATTTTGTTCTATCTCAAGAGATTTCAACAACTGTATTGCTGAAATCTCCATGGAGATAGGTAATAGCACCTATTTTCTGTATACCAACTCATAAGGCGAAGTCTTAAGGACTTGCTTAGGAGTTATGCGGTTTTCCCAGAGCGCTGTTCAAAGGTTTTTATGCCATTCTCTCTGGTGTTCTGAGCCCATCCTTTTAAGGAGTCGAACTAAATTTTTGTTCGTTGACTCTGCTAGACCATTTCCTTGTGGGTAATAGTTTGATGATGTCTTGAGGAATATGCCATTTTTTAATGCAAAGTGACATACCTTTGCGCCTAGGAAAGCTCTGACATTATTTGAAATGATAGTTGTTGGAGGGCCAAACCTTGTCACCAGTTCCTCGAGGAAATCTACAATCTCCTTTTCTATTGCACTTTTAAGGGGAAAAAATTGCGCTTTTAAGGGAAAAAACCTCCATCCACCTTGTGAAGTAATCCGTGGCGGTCAAAATTCACTTGTGTCCATCGCTAGAAACCGGGTTGATCATTCCGATAAAGTCCAGGCTCCATTGTGTAAACAGTTCGTCCGCCACTATAGGTTTGAGGGGCATTACAGAGTTCTTCCTTCTGTCAGTGAAGAACTGTATTTTTTGCAAGCCTTCACCAAATAGTGGGAGTCATTAAAAAGTGTAGGCCAATAATAGCCAACACGCATGATTTTAATGGTAGTGGTTTTGGCAGAGAAATGTCCTCCTGTAGCACTATTATGGAACACGTCGAGGATCCTCTTTGCCTGCTCTGAAGTGACGCATCGCAGGAGAATGCCATTAAAGTTCCTTTTGAAAAGGACTCCTTCTATTAGCGTATATCCACAATTCTAAAGCCGGTAATAGTTCCTTTTTTGGGATGAGAGGCCTGGCGGATACTTTCCAGTTTGCATGAACCTCATTCTATCAATCAGCCAACCGCCTTCCGATTCCAATTTATTTGTGAAAACAAGCTCTGGCTGCTCCTCTGTGACAGGTACCTCCTTATTTTGTGCCAGGTACTCACACAGTCCTCTTCCTTTAATAGTTTTAGTAGGCTTGACTTCAATGTCATATTCAAGGATCTTGGTGATCCAATTAGCCCTCTTTTTCTATGATCTCCCCTTCCATGATATATTCACGCACACTGGAATGTGCGACATACACAAGCACCTTGTTGTAGGAAATTAGATGGCAGAACTTCTTAAGTCCCTTTACTATTGCAAAGGCCTGTCTTTCAACAAAATTGTAATTTGCCTCATATTCCTTTAGGGTCCTGGAGTAGAAAGCCACTAGATGTTCCCCCTTTTCTTCATCATCCTTTTGGGTTAGGACAGTAGCAATACTGGACTTGCTACTAAAAGCATACATTATAAAGTCCTTGGATTGATCTGGATTTACCAACAGTAGAGCTGTGGAAATAGCTTTCTTGACCTTTTCAAAAGCTTCCCGAGCTTCGGTTGTCCACTTGAATGTTTGATCTTTCTTCAGCATTAGGGTGATCGGCCTAATCATTCCCGTGAAATCGGAAATAAACTTGGTGACAAAATTTACTTTTCCCAAGAAAGACTAAACACCTTTCTTATTTACTAGAAGGGGAAGTTCTTTGATAGCCCTTACTCGTTCGGGGTCAATTGAAACACCTTCTCTAGACACAACATGTCCCAACAGTTTACCCTGCGGCACTCTGAATACACATTTCTTCGGGTTTAGGGAAACTCTGAACTCCTAGCACTTTTGAAAAACTAATTCCAAATGATCAAAATGATCATCCTTAGATTTAGAGAACACAGTAAGGTTATCCAAATATATTAGAATAAATTTATTGATTAGTTCGCTGAATGCGATGTCCATCGCCTGCTGGAATGTTGCCCTTGCATTGGATAAACCAAAAGGAATTTTAGCATATGCAAATGTTCCCCACTTTTTTGTGAACGTAGTCTTGTGCTGATCCTCCTCTTTAACTCAAATCTGATTATAGCCGGAGAAACCATCCAATAGAGAAAACATTTCTGATCCTGCGACAGTTTGTAGGATTGACTCCATAGAAAGCAACAGATAGTGGTCTTTCAGAGATGCTCTGTTTAGGTCTCAGAAGTCCACTCACAAGCGGATATCTCCATTCTTCTTTTGGACTGGGACCAAATTCGATACCCAAGTACTATGTTTGATTAGGAAGACAATGCGTGACTCAATGAGCTTAGTTAGCTCCTGTGCCATTAGGGCTTCAATTTTAGGGTTGACTTGCCTTTGTTTCTGTCGAACTAGTTTTGCACCTTCTGTTAGCTCAATAGTGTGCTGAATGATGCTAGGATCGTATCCCTCCAAATCAGCGTAGGACTAGGCCACTACTCCATATTTTTTGTAGAAATTGATAAGCCTTTCCTTATCATGGTGCGGGACATTTTTTCCAACTCGGAGATTCCTACCATCGGAGACCCGAAGGTCGTCATAATCACCTTTGTCTGCCACAAAATTCCGCTTATCATTTTGGGCATCATCACAATCAAATTTTTTTTCGAGAGTAACCAATCCTTTCAGAAGTTTATTAGATTTGAGCTGCACAATTTGTCCTTCATAAGCCTCGACAATATTTGGTTGAAGCTGATCGGTGAAATCCCCTGAGTGTTGGATAAACAAGGCGATGTGTTCATCACTTTCAAAAACTTGCCAACTATGATCATTGTCAGGGATCGTTGGTCGGACTAGTACTCGTACTGAATGTTTGTTATGAAGTAGGTCAGAGACAGGATCAAACTAAGAGCCAACCACAACCATGCGATCTCCATCGCTATTTTGTCTCTGAGGAACAGTCTGGATGTTGAAAGCTTCAAAACCATCAATCAGTTCCTAGACTCGGTGCCGATAGGATCTCATGTGGACATTCTTTACTGCAGAAATTCCTCGGACTTGGTTAACTACCAGTTCGGAATCTCTGAACACAATTAATTTCTTAATGCCCATTCATTCCACAAGGCTTAGGTCTTTTACTAACCCTTCATATTCAACCTCATTGTTTGAATAGGAGAAATGAAAGTGGAAAGACCTCAACAATTTTTCATTTTGTGGGGATATTTGATATATCCCTGCTCCAACACCTACTTTGCTTCTTGCTCCGTCAAAGTACAGTGTCCAAAGCTCACTTGCTTGGCTACCCTCAGATTCTTTGGTGACCCTCGAAAGCACCTAGTCTTCATCATAAATTACATACTTGCCCAACCCTGTAGCATGATAATTGCTGAAAGGATCATTCTTTATGTGTTCACTCAACAGAGCATCTTCTTTATCATTCCGATCTCCGCTCACTTTCTCTTCCTCTAGCAATTCAACGCAACACATTTCTTGTTTGGTGATAGAGGTATGCGCGACTTCAAAATTGATCAAGGCTTCATCCGCCACATGTTCAGAATGTAGAGCATTCGATTCTATCTTCATTTTTGTGCCATGTTTGGTCCTAAGTATGAGATGTGACCAATCCAAGGACAGGTATCTGCCCACCTTTGAAGTAAATTCTCGGGATAGGCAGAGACCAAACATATGAGGGACATCCATGATCACTGTGTCCTGCGGGACCATGATACTAGGACAAGAAAATAGAGTTAAAGGAAGCACTTTGATGACACCTATAGTCTCAAATTTATTTCCATCAAGCTGCATCACCCCTCTTTTCATAGGTTCATAGCTGATTCCCAAAGCTTCGGCTATCTGTTTAGGCATAACCATTGTACTAGCGCCAAAATCAATCATAGCGTTGTGCAATAATTTCTTTCCTATAATGAGAGTTAAGAAGAAGGGCTGAGGTTTCAACCTACTTTTGTCCTCGGCAAGGGATACCTTTGTATTGTTTGCAAGGACTTTGGCTGGCGGTATTTGATAAACAACCTTTGTTTTGGAAAACGACTATGTTGATGCTGGGTCGATCTCTTCTTGAAGCGCCTTCTGTAATAGCGTCTTTTGTTCTGGGATAGCTAGAATATCCCATAGAGACACATTAGCAGATGGTTTCTTCAATTTCTCTACCACATTAAAAGGTGACAAACTTGGAGATTTCTGCTCCTTGGTTCTTGCTATAATGATTTCATTATGTGGTTGAGAAGATGAAGGGACGGTTGAAACACTGGGAATCTGATTAGAAACGCCTTTGAGTTGCGGGCTGCCCAGATGTGAAACCATTGACTCACCGGTGAATATCCTCTTTGAGCATGTGTTATAATCAGACTATACTTGCAGTGTTTTGGATATGAATGCATTATTGGAAAACACCGTTTCTTCTTCCTCCATCTAGGAGAAGAGCGCATGATCAAGAGCAATATCAGATTATTGTTCTAAAGACATTCCTTGCATTTGCGCGGTAAGGACTGCACTCTCCATTTGTGGTGAGACATATACATAACCTCCATTTTCCATTGTTGTGCCTTGGCTGTGTTGCTCCACCACCTTTTGTTGTAGGTTGCCATGCGGACAGTTTCGGGGCATATGCACATCGTTGTAGGAGAAACACCATGGATTGATATCATCAATAAGATTGTTTTGTCCTGTGGTTAATTCCCTACTCAAGCTTGGCGATGCACTTGCCAACGGGGTGGGCACTGACACCATTTGGTTTTCCATCGAGGCTAGTGGGTTATTGTGAGTCACACCCTGATATTGATTTTGTTGATAAGAAGACCACCCGCCTTGATAGTTTTGATATGCAGGCTTTGAAGGTGTTGCTTGGTTCCGCTTAAGAGTGGTTATATCATTTTCCATGGTTCGTAACATCTCTTTGAGGTCGTTTATTTCATCCTTGGAAGAACCTGATGTAGAAGCCACATTTTCAAGGGAGGCTGCATATGTGTACATTGACTGGGTAGTTGCGGGGGGCACACTAGTTGATGCGACCTCTTGCACGAAGATCGATATTTTAAGAAATATCAGCATAATAAGTTGAGGAGGAAATTTTACATAATCTATCAAATGATTCTTGGCTTTGATAGCGATACCATAAGCATTTGGTAGAGTAGCTCCTTCCAAAGACTTGATCATCACATAAATGTCAGAATTGATGGACTTTAGATAAAATATAAATGACAATTCGAGAGTCGGGCATATGGTAACAGGGATCCTCTACCAATTTGCGTGAAATTGGGCATTAAAGTCTATCAGAGCCTCCTGGGGGGCTCATTTTATGACAGATAGTTGATAATATAATGAAGAACGATCTCCGTCTTTCGAGAACCTCTCATAGAATGGATCCCCGAGCTCATCCTAGGTGCGAATTGAATTAGGAGTTAGTGTTCGGTATCAATCCAGAGCCTTGCCTTTAAAAGATGCGACCAAGAGCCTCAAGGCTACATTTTGCATTGTAATACTATGTACCAAACATACGTCTGCTACATCATACAAATGTTCTACGGGTGTTCTTGAGCTGTCTCCGGTAAACTTCGGTATAGCTTTTATGGCTGAAACTGGGATAGCGCCCCACACAGCGGGCGCTACCGGGGCTACCAGTGGACTTGCAGCATCCCATGCTATGTAGTTTCTATTGGAAACCGACAACATTATGAGAGGCAAGGGTAGTGGGAATGGAACAGTTACCAGCTGATTTGCGACCTGGACTGTCCCTAGTGGAGGTACTAGTAAACTCGAATTGCCTGCGGTTTGGGATCTAGTTACAGGCCGATGGCTCATACACCTTTCTAAAATACGATTTCATTTAAGCTTTGTCCCACCAGGCGTGCCAGAAAAAGAACAAATTGTTGACGCCAAAAATTTGACGAGGTAACAAAGTCTTATGGGAAACTCAGTTTAAGGGGGACCTTTTGCGCTAAACTGAGTAACCTCTGAATTTTTAGAGAAGCTGACTTCTTCTATAATGGAGTTTAAAAAGGGAAAACGAAGCAGATATAATAAAGTAAAGTATAACCTAAGGCAATGCTCTAAGATTTAATGATGGACACGATAAATCATATATTTAAGGGCCTGAATGGTGTTGTTGTGTTCCAGAACATCAGATACTTAAGATTATAGCATAAACAATTCATTTATTGACATAAAATAATATTGCATACATTCTTACTACCAAGAAGAGTCTTGAGACATGATCTAGGTAAGAAAACTTGCATTCAACATATATAGAAGTTCTCAAATGAAGTGTCAAGACAATATAAAGCATAGTTAACAGTTTGATCAAACAGTATGAAAAATAGAAAGGCTGAACAATTGGCACAGTCTGAGAGTTTTGCAATTAAATGAAACAATAAAAAGCCCTGGTGTCTTTTACTAAAACCAATGTTATAGTTTCAAATTTTGGACCATTTCTCATCAATAGAGAAGGTATATATAGCAGGAAGACCTCCCACTGCCTCGGAGAACAGTAATAAAAATATCTCGCAATCTTTTGCAATGATGCTTGAATCAGAATATTCCCAAGGCCATTACAACAAGATCGAGCCGGAACACAACATCCAGTCATCTCGGGCACAGGTGCATCCTCTGCAATGATGGCGGTGGTCCTGGTTCGACAAGTGTCATCCATTGGTGCAAATGATTATGATAAGCAACAACCAATAGCATCATTTAGTTCATCTAGTTCATCACCCGCATAACAGATCAGCTGCTTAGGCACGTGGCAGCCTTTTGCTGCCCACATGAACCTTTCTCCCATCGCTGTAGTGGATTTGCAAAAATGCAACACGTGTCAAATGGGCCAAGTACCTTATCATGGTGGAGAAAATGTTCATTAGTTGGGCATAAAAGACGTGTGGCAGCATTTCACTGCCCGCGGTTGCTATTTCATCCTCGCGTTGAAAGATTTACGAATAATTGACACGTAGCAAGATTCCACTACAGCTAGAAACTGTGGGGTCCTCCAGCGCCTTTTAGGAATGAGGGATTCATGGCAACATCTCGCAACTTGATGAGGCGTCAAGGAAATAAGAAACAAAAGGAACCCACAGCCCCAACATGTGGAAGCACAGTGGAGTTTTCCAAGATCCGAAGGGAAATGCCGATACTCGAAGCTACGAAGAGTAGATGTGTGGAGTGGTAGATCAAAACCTTGATAAAAGGATAAGCAATCTTGGAAATGCATAGGCCGACGCATAGAAAAATAAACCCGAAGGGAGCTGGTTAAATAAATATTAACAGTGCCAAAGTGTCTAATGCCAAATCTAGTCTTAGGAGGGATAGAAACCCCTCCTTATTGGTTTGGAAAGTTTGGGTTTCAATGGGGAGGCCCCCACAAACAAGTAAGATACCTTGGTATCCCTTTTGCAATAAATCCTAATCTCAAATACATGTGGTTGTGGATCAAAGTTAACATTGAAAATAAAATTGACAGATGGAATAAATAATATTTGTCCTTGGCAGGAAGACTACAAGTTTTCCAAAATATTTTGTCCTCTTACAATTTGTACTTTGCCTCTATATGGTTGTTTAGTGGGTACCAAGTGAATGAATTTAAAAAAAAAAAAAAGAGTTTCTATAGTAAGGTGGAAGAACCAGAGGAAAAAACACTCAGTCAAATGGGATTGGTGATGCTTATAAAAATGGCTTGGAGGCCTTGGCTTAAAAGACCTAAGAACTCATGGCATAGCACTAGCTGCTAAATGGGTTTTAAAAGCCCTGGAGGGCATGGAACCTTGGAAGTTTCTTGTGAGAAGTAATATTCAATTGGGAGTGCCAGAAAAGGCTAAATCTTGGAAGCTGCTACCCTTCTATGACCTCCTTATTGGTCAACACTCAGTGTCTCCTATCAGATCCAATGTCTTCCAAACCTTATGGAAATCCTGGGATTTTGTTAAAGGCAATGTTGTGAATGGACAGTTCACCATGGATAACAAAGATGCAATCCTTTCTCATAGGTCTATTTGTTGGAACCTTGAACACAAAGGAATACCTCTAGCCCTTTTGCAAGGTTGCTCAGCTAAAATTTGGGCTAAAAAAGGTACCCAATTTTTCAATAATATAATGGTCAATGGGAAATTAAAAGATTGGCCATCCCTTAGTGTGGAATACAACTTTCCCAAGTCTAATTTGAGGACTTATTCTATCATTAGAGAAGCCTATAAAGATATGAAATTTCCTATCCATTGTATTTAGAATGGGGAGAAAATCCATGACTTTAAATGGACTGATGACTCACCACTTAGAAAGGTTAAGCCCAAGATGATCTATAATATACTAGCTAAATCCAACTCTATTATTGAACATAATAATAATTTCCAGGGTATTAACATCTCTGATAAGAATTGGAAAAATTTGTTCCAAAATATTTGGTCTAATGTTAATGAACCTAAAAAAGCATGCTTCAGATGGCTATTAACTTTACAAAGATTTCCTTTCAAATGTAAAGAATTTGACATTGATCTATGTAGCATTTGTAGGGTTCTTGAGACCATCAAACATATATTCTTTGATTGTTTATATGGTAAATAAATCTAGTTTTTATTTTGTGATAGACTTAAAATCAAGGGTAAATATGGGAATGTCAATTGGAAATTAATTCTAGTGGGGACTTATAAAAAAATGGATAAATCTTGTACTATGTTTTGGATGGGCTATACTAATGAGATTCTATGGCATATATGAAAGGCAAGGAATGAAGATAAGTATGAAGGAACCAGGAGGGTGCTTATTGAGTATAAAAAAAGGACTCATATATCACAATGTTGTTTTGTAGGTCATGGGGACAATGGAGATCTCCAAGAGGAAGTTCCTAAAGCTGTTGAGTGATGGAACTATACATGTCAACCAAAAGGAAGTTAAATTTGGACACACATGGCAGCAAAGACAGCCTAACATGATTGCATTCATGAAATTCTTGGAGCAATTTCAAAAGGAATTTAATGAGAAGGCAGAGCAAAGACCCAAAGAACCCACTAGTGAAGAGCTATGGATAGCAACGAGTGAATGAAATATGTAAAACAATGCATACAAATTTAGTTTTTATTTTGTATATCTGTAATAGGTAGATAACTTAAGTTGAATTTTAGGCTTCAATATAATGTATAAAGAAATTATACTTGTATATATGTAGACATATTGATGTAAATATTGGGAATTCTAGTGAAAGTAATCAGTTGTTAACAGTTGGTGTAATTACAACCAAATCCTATTGTAACGACGATGGTCCTTTTTGAGGCTAAACTATATTTAATACAAAAAAGTTCTAGAGTTTTGAATCCCCTGATACCATTCCTTGGCATCCCTCATCCCCAAAGTATGAAAGTCTATTAAAAATCCTAATTCCTTTGTGTTTATTATACTTTTAGGCTTCCTCCTCCATCAATCATTTGGTCCTTATTTCCCTAATTCCTCAATTCCTTGATGCCTTGATCCTTGGTATGTGCTATGAGTTCCTCCTATCCCTCAAAATTTTGATACTCTGTTGATTTCTCTATATATCTTGTTGGAGTTAGAATATTGGATGTTCCCTATTCAATCACTCCTTCCATCAACCCACAATAGTTTGAAACTTTGTTGAAGTCTTTTAAAAATTGCTCGTGTTTATCGGCCTTTCAAAGTTTTAGATCCCTCCATCCCCATCGAACTTGTCATAAATTATGTCATTCCTTCATCCATGACACACATTTCCCTCCAAGTTTTATTTTAGAATTTTAGAGTTTATCATACCATTGTCCTTATTAGACTTTTCATCTCAATTTTAAATTCCCTAAAAGTTTGATACCTTGACATGTCCCTTATTCCACAAAGAAAAACCCCTAAGCCTTTTGGAATTTTTTGGTTTACCATCCTTTCATCCTTTTCCTTCTATTCTTGATACCCTAAGGGTCTAATTTTCCTCGAATGATATCACCATTCTTTTGGATTGTTGAATTATCATGTTACCCCATCCCATTGGTAGGTTGTTCATCAGAGGCTTGATGTTTGATGATAAAGTATTTTGTTAATATATAAAAGGTGGATGTGCCCACATCCCAAGATCAATATGTATGTAAATCAAAGGGGGCTCAATGACCCAATAGTTCAACAAAGAGTAAGCGTTAAAGGTTTATGTCAAGACATTAGAGGATTTCATTCTTCTCTCCTAAATTTGATGGTCTAATGGGTAAGTGATGGGCCAATACTTTGACGATTCTCCTTTTACTTTGTTAAAGGCTTGAGAATATTAATGCTTGATCATCCAAAGGTTTGATAGATTTTAAGGTGATCATTTTCAAGGTTATACAAACCCATTGGATCCTATGGTGTAATTTTTTAGAATAAGTTTGAGTGATAAAATTGAATGCCCAATTTTTACTCCTCACCTAATTGTCATGAATGTTACAACGCCCCCATCTTCTATAATTCCTAATGTTATTTTTGTTCAATCTAAGGTACCTATTTTGGGTGGTATTGTAGGTAGTTCATTGATCTCCTAGTAGCTACAATGAAATGATTAAGTTTTGAAACCCTACAGGTGTTAAAGAAAAATGTGGGATCATTTTCAAGAAAAGGTTGATTTAGTTGTGGTTCTTCAAATGCCAAATATTTTCTAGTGTGTTGAAAGGAAACCATATATGTCAATATAGTTCTTTCGGGTTGACTGTAAAAACTTACAAAATCAAAGAGGCTTAATATTATAAGTGGATTTTACTACAAAATGTCTCCATGGCATTAAGTATGTATTAAAAAAGGTTTCTTTAGATAGGGATTATCCTTTTCCACATTTTTTGGCAAGAATGTAATACTAGGTTAGATGAGTGTAAAAACATTCTAAAAACATTGCAAGGCTTGTAATGATCTTTCTCACTTTATATGTGGATATATGCAATTCTTTGCTAGATTAATAAGTTAGATCTATTATAAATTTCATGATATTTATTGTATGCAAATACAAAGCTCCATGTTCTTTAATTTTATCTTGTTCTCTTCTCTATGAATTGTGACTTTGTTGCCCAATTAGGTAGGCACCAATTTGGAACCCTTTTACCAATCTCAAATCATTCAAAAAAATAATAAATTAGTATTTTAGAGTCACTCCTTATGCATCCATGACCATCATTATAACCAAGGAATCATTCTTAAGAAAACATTCATTAGATATCTTTCATGTGGATCATTCTTGCACAGTCATATAAGCTATATAAGGGTTTTGAGATAACTATTTATTCTTGGTTTAGTGATAGTCTTGGGGCCAAATCAATAGGCTGGGTTTGCCTATCAATATGTTAACTTATTTTATTTAATATCAATACTTGTTAAGGTATATCCTTAGGAATACTTGTTAAGGTATATCCCTACTAGGACTTACTTATTCCAGAAGGACTTACATCTAGGATTTAGCCACTAGGTGGTTTCATTGGCATGCACACTCCCCCTCAATGGCATCACCTATGACCAAGCATTGATTTGATTTTGGAGAAATTTTCACAGCACTAAGATTTTGATAAGTGATAGTGAAGATTCCAATCTATTTATTTTTTATATCATCCTTTCACTTGAATAGAATTGGAGAGAACTTTTATGATGGAATACTTTCACTTGAATAAACTAGAGAGAACTTTTAAAATGGAATATTTTCACTTGAGTGAGGTTCCCATGATTTTCAATGTTCTTTTGTCTCTTTGGTAAGAGTAAAATAACTCCATTTATCATATAGTAAAGTGGTACTTTTACAAGTATCCAGTTGAAGCTCTTCCATAAATCTTCAAAGCCACATTGATTCTTCAGGTGCCACTTTTGTATTGTGAGCTTTGATTTAAAAAACATAGAAGATAACTTTCTTAAGAGTATTACACCATCCATGTAAGAGTGCTTGCACCATTTATTTTGAAGACATAATCTATGGTAGATTTCTAGTAAATGGAATCACTAGCATATTCAGTAATATAATAATAAAATAAATTAGATTCTTGGTTTAGAAAAAAATGCATTTGTCAATTACCAATGAGCATATAGTATTGCGCATAAATCGAGAAAATAGTCTAACGATCATTAGCAAGGAGTTCATGGGAGATTTTCATTAATATAAGTATGAATAATTTGTTATTTTTCTTTCAAGGAAAAAAATTCATGCTACTAATCATATAGTAATGATCCATAAAAAAATTAAGCAACGGGTGAGCTATCCTTTCCAAGCTTGTTCCCCAGACAATTAATGAGGTTGATAGCCATCCATTATAAGTAGGTTATTTACACTTAATATTTTTAGAGGATACTTGAAGAACATAAAAATGTGAGCTAAATTAACACTAAAAAAAGAAGATATAGTAGCCAAAAGATGCTTTTAAAGTTTATACCATTCTAATTTGTCTATGGATATGTAAGAATTTGAAACATTTTCCCCTTAATTTTTTATTCACCTTGTCATCCTTGTGTCTTCGAAAAAGGGAATAAATTTTTTCATTTTAATATTAACAAGAATGAGAATTCTTTGAGAAAGATGATGATCTTCTTAGATGGTTGTGAAGACCACCTATGTATTTTAGAGTCCAAAATTTTCATGGTATTATATCAGATTTAGTACAAATAAAATTTTGATACTTAGTTATAAGTATGAGACAAAAAATCTTATAAAATTTGCACCAATAAATTATATAAAATACATAGTATCTTATCAAGAGCACCATATAACTTATTAATAAGAGTTGCTCCTCTTGGTGCATGGATGGTTCTATAAGAAAGTTAGAGCCTTGTAAATGAAATTATGATCTTTATTAGATATATGTGTAACCGCCATAATGGAGTTTTTTATAACTAATATAGACTTTCAATGCATATAATACATAAGAAATTTACTGATCGAAATTTCTTTCATGCAAGATTATAAATATTTGAGAAAATTTCTAAGTCAATGCTATGACAATAGTAACTTGTTGTGCATCAAAAAATAATTGATCCTTGTATAGATTATCTCTCATAAGGATTGAATAGTGATATTGAGAGAGCATCACATGAGCTAGATGAATGTTTATAGAAGAGATATAAAAACAAATTCCTTATAGAAGAAATTCTTATTGTTCGTATATATTACTCTTGTACATAAATTTGAAGGAATTTTGTGTTATTGTGGAAGGATACAAACACTAACAATTAAGTTATAGGAGAACCAACATACTATATACAAGATCCTAGATCCATCTTAGACACACCAAGACCACTAGAAAATTAGTTATGCAACAACAATCCATTTTTAACCTTATTCATTGTTGTTTGAAATAAAGAAAAGTTGGTAACTAATTTTATTGATTGTGCCCATACTTGGTATAGAAAAAAATGACCTTACTCAATTCATCATATAATATAATGAACTAAGAAATGACCCTACTTTAATAATTATTAATTCTTTGACTTGGTTTATAAATTAAAATGTAGTGGCATAGTAATGGAAGAGATAACTTTGCTTGTTTTAAAAAAATGCATGTGCCAAATGTAAATCACTAATTAGTGACAAAAAAGTGGATTTGTTTAATGACAAGATGAAATAAAGAGATGAATTATCATGAAAAATTGTAATATATAAAATATAACTTTTAATATATTTGTTTGATTATGTTTATATATATTGTCTATTTTAATTACATCTGTTTTGTTAGTGTATGTTAGACCATATTTCATTTGGATTTGACATGTGACATAAGATTAATTAAATTCTAAGATCAAATAGATAGAAATATATGAATGTTCATAATTTGTACATTAAAGAAGCTTATAAGATTTTCAATCCTAAATATAGGATGTATAAGGGATAAGAAGTTCAACCCGCAATCTCACTGATGTTCAATTCCTGAATTCAAGAGTTTAGATTTTGAATTTATATCAAATGAAAGCTTAGAAAAGCATTTGTTTTCCAAAAATATGATGTTAAATTGGGATTGAAAACAAAGACCATCCATTATTAACATAATAACAAATGTCATGGAATATCTGCAACACAACTCTTTTGTCTAGTAGTTACTTATGATTGATGCTAAAGTGTTAAAAAAATGAAGATAGATTGTTATGGAATTGTTGGAAAAAGAAGGTGTCTCAACCTTTGATTTTTTCATAAGATTTGATTTTTCTAAATATTAAAAGTTGCTGATTTTCTCACTCTGTCTTTGTGAGTTACAACTTGCAGTTTCTATTCGGATGAGGAGTCAAGTTGAAAATTTGTTTTTTACAGGTGGAGTTGTGCATAATTTTTTTTTCTATTTTTGTGTTGAGCTTACATGGAATGTGAGTTTTCGAGGTGCGGTTATTTTGGCAAGTGCAAATTTTACAGATTGGGATGTGTTGACAATTGGAAACTTACCATTGTGCATTTGTAGTATTTTTGGCGCTTTCCATGTTGCACGTTTAGTCTTTGATAGTTATTTTAGAAATGTCTAATTTATGCATTGTAAGCTCTTATATATTGAGCACTTGTATTTTGGAGTTGTATGTTGTTGTTTTGTTGAAGTACCGTTATGTTGCCAAAATTACTCTAGAATTGAGAAATGTGAAGACTCCTGCAAGAGTATAACTGTGTGATTATATTGTAACTATTTAATTGTTGTTGAATAATATAATTGGAGTGTGGGGTTTTTCTCCCGAAAGGGTTTTCCCCACGTAAAAAATTATGTGTTATGAGTTCATTGATTATCTTATGATATGTATGTGCATCTTAATTTATAACAGTTAAAGGTGTTTAGAATTTTTTGCAACTCTCTCCTGCTTAGATTAGTGTAGGAGGTTTCTTTCACTTACCCATTTTCCTTTCAGTTCATATCAAAGCCTGGCTAGCTTTGATTATATTGTTGGGTTTGAAGGGTTTTCTGAGCTGATCTTTGTTTCAGTGGGAGATTTGTAGAAGAATATTTCATGACCTTGTTGCAGGTAAAAGATGGAAAGTGCATCTAGTAGAACCGAAATGGAGAAGTTTAGCGGTGAAAACTTCAAGTGTTGGAACTATGACAAATCTAGTCATTTTAGAAAAGAGTGCAAGGAAGAGAAAAAGAAAAAAGACAAAAATAGTTTCTTAAATGCCAATTTTGATAAATCCTCTAAAAATGATGTAGATGCATTTGTCACATCTTTGGAAATGCACGCATTAGAAGATGTGTGGTTGACAGACTCAAGTGCTTCTTTCCACATGACCTCTCATAGAGGTTGGTTTTCGAAGTATGAAGAATATGATGGTGGGAAGGTGTATCTAGGTGATGACTCTCACTTGAAGATCGTTGGTTGTGAAAGAGTAAAAATTAGATTCCTTGATGGAAGAGTGAAGGGGATTGATGGTGTAATGCATATCACAGGTTTGGCACAAAATCTACTTTCTATAAGTAAATTGAATGATGTAGGAGTGCAAGTTGTTTTCTTGAGTGAAGGATGCAAGATGATGAGAGGAGCTATGGTGTTGGCTAAGGGTGCTCATATTAGAACCTTGTTCAAGATGGATGCATGCACGGTTCAATGTAATAGTTCTTTTGAAAAACCAAAGAAGAAATATTTGGATTCTTCATCCTCACCGTCAGATCGAGTATAGAAATTTGTAGCAGCTACATCTAATGGTTGTGCATTTTGGGTACGTAAGGGTGCTCATTTCTTGGAAATTAAGCTTCTTGCGGAGAAGAAAATGCTATGGCACCAACAACTTGGTCACATTGGAGAGAAGGGTCTTAGAGCCTTGAAATCTAAGAGCCTTGTTGAAGGCCTTGATGATTGTAATCTTGAGTTTGACTTTTACGAACATTGTGTTTATGGTAAACAACATTATGTTACTTTTCACTCTAGTTCTCACAAGTATTCTGGGGTTTTGGACTATGTTCATGCAAATGTGTTTGGTCTTGTGAATGTTTCTTCATTGTCAAAATCTATATATTTTGTTTCTTTCATAGATGATTACAAAAGAAGGAAATTAATTTATTTTCTTAGAAGAAAAGCTAAAGTCTTTAGTCGATTTAAGGATTTTAAAGCCATGGTAGAAAATTAGACTAGTAGAAAGATTAAATGTTTGAGGACTGACAATGGCGGTGAGTTTTGTTCAGCAGAGTTTGAAAAGTTTTGTAAAGAGCATGGGATTGAGAGACATAAGACAACTCCATATACCCAACAACAAGATGGACTTGTAGAGAGGATGAATAGGATGTTGATGGAGAGGGCTAGGAGTATGCTAAGTGGTGTTGGCCTTGAGCAGAATTTTTGGGCTAAAGTTGTAGCCATTGCATGTTATTAATCAATAGATCTGCTACATCAACTCTTGCTGATAAGACACCCATGGAGGTGTGGTTTGGTAAAAATCCTTCCATGAGACATCTTGGAGTTTTTGGTTGTCAAGCTTACACTCATGTTCCAATTGAGAAGAGGTCTAAGTTGGAGAACAAAGTAGTAAATGTATTTTCATCGGCTATGGTGTTGGTGTGAAGGGGTGCAAGCTTTGGGATCTAGTGGCCCAAAAGGTTCTCTATAGTAGAAGTGTTATTTTTTGAGAGATGAAACCTTCCACAGTTGAGTTGCAGCCAAAGAAAGAGGAGAAACAAAAGGAGGTAGTTCAAGTTTCACTTACTTCGATGAAAGAAGAACTACGTATTCCTATTGAACCTGGTGATGAGGAGAGTTTGAGAAGCTCTAAAATTTCTGAAGAAGGAGAAGAATCTCAACCTTGACAATTTAGGAGGTCTACTAGAGATAGGTGGCAACCTGATAGGTTTGGACATTCACCTAAAATATTTGGTTATTCATTGTTAGATTCCAATTCCATTTTTGCTTTGATTGCTAACACTGATGAACCTAGGACTATTAGAGAGGTTATCCAGGTATGAGTGATGCAGATTCTTGGATGAAAGCCATGGATGAAGAAATGGTTGCATTGAAGAAAAATGATACATGAGATCTGGTACCTTTGCCCAAAGGATAGAAACCTATTGGATGTAAATGGGTGTTCAAGAGAAAATTTGGTCTAGATGGCAGCGTTGAGAAGCATAAGGCATGATTGTTCGCCAAGGGGTATTCTTAGGTGGAGGGAATTGACTATGGTGAGATTTTCTCTCTTGTTGCAAAGCTGACATCTATTTGGTTCCTATTATCACTTGCAACAACGTATGATCTAGAAGTGGAACATATGGATGTGAAGAAAACGTTCCATCATGGTGACTTGGAGGAAGAGATTTATATGTCATAGTTAGAGCATTTCATGGTTAAAGGTAAAGAAAATATTGTTTGCAAGTTGAAAAATTCTTTGTATGGTCTTAAGTGGTCTCCTAGAATGTGGTACCAAAAGTTCGATACCTATGTGTTTTCATTGGGATTTTTGAGATCTAAATTTGACCATTGTGTTTATTACAAATCTAATAATGGTCGCATTCTCATAATTGCATTGTATGTAGATGATATGTTATTTTTTGGGAATGGTAAAAGTTTGACTTCAGATTTGAAGTCTCAATTGTCAGCATAGTTTGAGATGAAGGATCTAGGTGTAGTGAGGTATATTCTAGGGATGGAGATCAAAAGAGACAAAGCTAATAGAAAGCTTTGGTTAAGCCAGAGCAAGTATGTGAATACAATGTTGGAGAGGTTCAAATTGATAGCTTGCAAAAAGTTAGTTGTTCCTGTAGTGCAAGGGACAAAGCTTTTTGTGGAGGATTATCCAAAATCTCCTACTGAGATGGAGGAAATGACTAGAGTACCTTATGCGAGTGTTGTTGGAAGTCTTATGTATGCTATGGTTTGTACAAGGCCAGCCATTTCTTGGAAGCAGTGGGATTCCTTAGTCGGTTTATGGCTAATCCTGGACGAGTACATTAGGATGCAGTGAAGAGAGTGTTCAAATATTTTTGGGGTACTTTTGAGTATTCCTTATGTTTTCATGGTTATCCTAGTGGACCTCGACACTCAGTGAGTATTCATGGATATTTGGATTTGGATTGGGCAGGTGACATTAACAGCAGGAGATCCACTAGTGTCTATGTGTTCTTGATGTATGGTGGTGCAATCGGTTGGATGAGTAAGTGACAAGTTGTAGTTTCTTCGTCCATAAAAGAATCAGAGTACATGGAAGCTACTCATGCTTCTAAGGAAGCCATTTGGATGAAGCGTTTATGTTTTGATATTGGTTTTGATGAAGGAAAGATTACTATCTGTTGTGACAGTCAGAGTGTCATTTGCTTGGAAAAGAATCCTACTTTCCATGCCAAAAAAAAGCATATTGATGTCCAATTTCATTTTGTTTATGATATGGTGGATGATGGAAAGATGAAGTTGGAGAAGGTTGACACCCTAACGAGTGTTGCAAATGCATTGACAAAGTCAGTGAGCACAAAATAGTTCAAATGGTGTTCGGAGTCTATGGGCCTCATGGCCTCTAGTAGTTAAATCTTATTACTTTCATTGGCTCTTCAAAGGTGTTTGACAAGTGGGAGAATATTGGAAAAAGAAGGTGTTAGAATTGTAAAATTCTGAAATTTTATAAGTTGTTTCATACCCCTGAGTTTCCAAACGAGTCCTCATCATAAGAACAAAGGCCTTCCTTCACAACATTTTGCTCATATTTTGCCATGTGGTTCCAAAAAATCCATCTAGTCTTGAATATCTCACTGAATAGTCCATATCGGCAAGAGATGGTCAAGGTCTCCCCGATCCATAATGCATGTTCTACTGATATACATTTGTTGTAGTCTATCGACAAGACTTCTTTGATGTCACACTGATCAGAATTTATCTACAGGCACCTATCGATAGGACTCAACTTATTGTCTCAGCGACAGAAGGTATATCGGCCAGATAAAGGCATTAGAGTGAGGTCTTATCAAATTTTTTGTGTCTTGCCGATAAAGCATAAGGGGATTATATCAAATGACTATCGGAATGGGGTCATGCCGTCTTGCCAACCTATATGTTACATTGAAATATTGTTTCATCGGTGAGAGAAAGATTATGTCTCAGCGACCAGAAAATACCACGGGATATATCGGTAACACATAATGTAATCTATGAGACGTCTCCCTGACTTAGATTTGTCACAGGGATACATAAAGACCAAAGGGATGACTGTCGATGAGATATTGGACTTCGGTATGACTGCAGGATATCTCAGCGAGTGTTTGGCAAATGTTGATAGAAGCTCGAATACAGCTGATCGCCGATGTTTGAATGTGAAGCGATGTGTCTTTTCAAATACTGATGTATAAATGATCATTCTCGATTGTAAAAAAGGGACAATAAAGATATAATAGAAAAAAAAATAGAATAGATACAATAGAATACAATGTTTCACAAATATGAGACTATGATGCATGTTTGAAATTATGGAGATATCAATGAGAATCATATAATGTGTTGGCGTATTTCTGGTGTCAATTGTCTATGTGCTCATTGAAAGTATTACTGAAGCTGTCTCCAAGATTGATGCTTTTCTGGTTATTTAAATTGATATAACAAGTTTATGTTCAATTTATCAGTGCACATTTGTTGTATCTGTGTGGTTGATTGATCAGTTCTTTCAAGGAAAGATTAAATCCTTTTAATTAATCATAGTAATCAGGGAAATCCATCGGGATCATTAAGAAGAACTTGGTAGTCATAGTCTTGCATGTTTATACAAGTTATAAACTAAAATATATGCCAAAAAATTTGAATGTTCTCTAGAAATAAGTTACCCATTTAGATTTCATTTGACTCCACATACCCAATAAGGCACTAGTCTCTACACTTTTTATCTTTTAGTTTCAATTCATTATTTACATCTATTAACTGAACATACTAGGTTTTAGTTTTAATATTTTATACAATTTATACCAAATTTATTTCATTTGTCCACTCCCACTTGCCATTGTGGGAAAAACATTTCAATAGAAATAAGCAAGTCAAGTCTGCCTCACACATATAGGTACACCTGCCTAGGTCTAGTAGCACCTGAAGAGTAGAAGGTCTAAACCATTTGGCCTTGTTTGTTACCCTAAAACGTACCAAGAGATTGGAAACCTCTTGAGGCATTTTGCCTGCATTTTTGAGAGCTAACAAATTTGTATATGTTGGGGATTAACTCAGAATCTGCGCCTTAGTCATAGAGTCAAAAATCCATATAGACTCCGCTGGAAATAAAAAGTAACAAATTTTTTCTCACTTTTAAGAAAGTGAGTGGTGACTCTAAGAAAAACATTTCAACATGAATGGTAAAAGATATCAATATAGGGGAGGTCATACTGGGGCTCCTGCTAGCAATAGTAAGTGGACACACAAGGATGATCAGGCTAATAAGGGTAAAAGGATAAATGAGGAAATGTGCATAATGAATAAAGACAAAACACTGAGACAACATTGTGAAACTTATGACCGATATGACACATGGAGAAGTAACTCAAGTGCAGAACCTTGTACCCCAGAAGAACAAAGAAATCCTTTTTATGATCCTCATAAATAGGCTGAGTTTGAAGCTGGAATTGAAGTTGAACGAATCAGAAATCAACAAGAACATGATCTAAAAATGGAGTGTAATCAGAATGGGCCTATTGATCATGAAACTCCTTAAGAAAATTATGAATCTTTAACTTATGAAGAAGTAAAAGCACGGTTTGAATCTCAGAGAAAGGAGATAGAAGAATAGGAGAAAGCCCAGATGATACAAGCAATGAGAGACTTCAAACTGAAGAAAGCTCAAAACACTGCTCAGATAGCTGGTTGCCCAAAGTATGTACCACCTCATAAGCAGGGTAATCATAGTGCAGGGCCTTCTGATCCATCAAAGGTTCCTCACCATCAAATAGGGAATCAATACAAACATCCAAATCATCCACCTCATATTCCCACACAATATACAAATATATAGCCACCTCATGGTCAACATTATGTGCCACAACATCATACACAATACAGTAATCCGATGTACCAATATTAGTATCCACCTAACCCTCTCCCTCATCAGTATACAACAATGATCAAACAATTTGACTTAGCAGGGTTTCAATTATACCCTTACCCTATGGATGGTAGTTGGAGAAGTCTGGTGCCTAATTTTACAGGGAGTAGTGCAATTACTGTTGAAGATCATTTAAGGAGTTTCAATGCCTTCATTCAAGATTTGGATGTACCTTATGAAGATTTACATATGAGGTTATTCATGATGTTGCTTACTGAAGAAGCTAGGGATTGTTTCAACTGCCTAACAACAACCTCTATTGATTCTCTCCAAATATTTCAGGACCGATTCCTCGAGCAATATGGGAATCTAAGTGCACTAGATACTGTTCTTCATGAATTGATGTGAATTCAGAAAAATCAGAATGATTCAATTTATGATTTCAATCGGAGATTCAATAAACTACAGAATAAAATACATCTTGGATCAAAGTTGCCAGATTCTGTAGCATTGAGTGTTTATTTGAATGCATTTGATCCAAAAATAGGGTATGAATTAAGAAATAGGTTCCCAAGAGATTTGGCTGAAGCCCAAAAGATAGCATTAACAATTGAAAACAATAGGAGGGCTGCTGGGATAATTGATAAAAGAGACAATCCTAGGGTTCCTCAACAATCCAATAATTATCAATATAAACATGAGAACACATACAAAAATGAGAGGCCTAAGCTGCATGACATTCCCTATAATACAAACTGGAAGGATGGAAAACCTATAACAGATAGGCCTAGAAACAAAGAAACTCCTGATCCATTAAGGAAGAAGGGAACCTATATGGTAAATAACAATTATTTCTGCGAAGTTTGTGATAAGCCACATTCCCCAGATTACTGTGTTGTAGCCCAAACAATGCAAGAAGAAAGAATGCTGATGGGAAACAGTGGAGAAGATCACACAATGTATTTGACTTCAAGTACTTTTCACCATGTTGAGGAGAGGTACTCATATTCAGAGGATGAAGGTTATGAGTACGATGTTTCAAATCAGAGGTACAATGTCCACATGGCTGAACAACAGGTTCTTTCTGACTCTGAAGAAGATTATACAGAACCACATTCTGTTGAGGTTCCTACTCAGTGCAGTATGAGGAAACTCACCGAAGAGGAGAGAGAGATTAACTATTGCTGCAGTTGAAAAAGCAAAGAGTAAGTACTGGTTGAGAAATAGGACAGTGAATGAGAAGGAAGGTGTCCCCAGGGGAATATTTGTAAAAGATCAAAAGGTGACACAAGGAATGGTGAAGAAAGCAGAAAACAAACAACATGATAAAAATGAACAAAAGACTGATCAAAAGGAAGAAAACAAAGGAGAAACAATAGAACAAAATAAAATGATTAAGGCTGAGGGATATTCTTTTGACTTCACTCAGGCTTTATCTCAGGTAAAAATGTCTGTTCCACTACTTGAGATGATGAAAATTAAGGAATATAGGGACAATGCAGTTCAATTGATAACAAATGGTAATGAAAAATATATAAATTGTAAAAGTAAGATGGCCACTAAAACTATTAATAAGCAAGAGAAAGTGAATATTCCAGAAGTGTGCCTTAATAATGCATTATTGAGTCCCCCACAATTTGATCCTTTTTTCACTACATTACTCACAAATAAGAAATTGTTGAGGAATTGCATGATAGATTCTGGTGCTGCCATAAATATTATGCCAGTAGGAGTAATGAAATAGCTAGGCATGTCGGTGGATACTAATGGAGGGAAGTGTTATGTAATGGATAACAGACCTATTCCTGTGGTGGGTATAATGAAAGATGTTGAAGTTAAACTAGCTGATATCCTCAAGTGGCCTATAATATTGATATAATAGTAATTGACACCCCTCCTCAGTTTGGGATGCTTTTATCAAGGTAGTGGACAACAACAGTTGGGGGAAATGTCCAGTTTGATTTGTCTTATGCAACTATACCAGTGAATGGTCAGGAAGTTAAGTTGTATAGGGAGCCAAGGATGAACCAAGTTGTTGATTGTGTACCTCAAGATCAAATCAATTGTTTTTGTGATGTGGATCTTGGAAATTTCAGGATAGAACCAGCCCAGCCAGAATTAGTCAATGCTAATCCAATTGAAAAGCATGTTGCACAAAACTGCAATGGTGTATGGAAAATGTACTTTGATGGAGCATGTAGCCAAGAAGGTAATGGAGCAGGAATAGTATTTGTTTCACCTGAAGGTACTACATTTAAGTATTCATTTTTGCTAGCATTTGAATGTACAAACAATGTGGCAGAATGTGAAGCTTTATTAACAGGTTTGAATATAGCTACAAAACATAAAATCAAGTTGCTGGCTATTTTAGGGGATTCTGAATTAGTTGTTTCACAAGTTAAATCAAAGTATGCAACAAAACATAAAAGAATAAAGCAATATAGGAATGTTGTATGGGATACAATTGATTTTTTTGATGCCTTCTCAATGAGTGGATTGATAGATCAAAGAACATAATGGTAGAATTTTTAGAAAATGTGGCGCTAAAAAGAGATGATATTACACTGGCTGGAGTATCACAAATTGAGTTCAAAACAAGGCCTGCCATGCCTGATAACATATATAGTTGGCAGGTTTTTAATGATGATACCGACCTTTTGAAATTTCTTCACTGTATAGATTAATATGAAGCCCAAGAAATTCATTTCAATGCCTTTGTTGAGGAAGTAGATGGGAAGCAGACAGTATTTGGGAAGGAGATCTTACAACTTAAAACAAATAAGCTTCCTAAAGGGTTAGTGGCATTGGAGAGAGTGTATGATGGAAGTGATCAGTCCCTAATGAAGCAAACACCAGTCAAGAAGCAGGATATTGAAGAATTAACTTGGGAACTGAGATGGCACCAAGAAAGGTGTACATAGGGAAGAAGATAAGCCCAACAATTAGAAGAATGCTGATAGCATTACTGAGAAAATATAAACATGTGTTTTCCTGGTCTTATGAAGATCTAAAAGCATATAGGGAAGATTTGTTTCAGCATAAAATACCATTGAAGCCAGATGCAAAGCCATTTAGATAGAAGCAAAGACCCATTAATCCAACATTGGAACCAAAAATGCAGGAAGAATTGGCAAAGCTCAGAGACGGTGGCATTATCAAACCAATCAGGCACTCAACATGGGTCTCAAACCTGGTCGATGTGAGGAAGAAAAATAGAGATATCAGATTATGAGTGGATTTCAGAAATCTAAATATGGCATCTCTCAAGGATAATTATCCTCTACCCAATATGGAGGCTATATTACATAAGGTGATAGGGTGCGAGCTGCTATCTATGATGGATGGGTTTTCAGGGTATAACTAGGTTAAAGTTAAAGAATCTGAGCAGTATAAAACAACTTTTACAACCCCATGGGGGACATATGTTCATTTAAGAATGCTATTTGGTCTGACGAACGCAGGAGCAACCTTCCAAAGAGCTATGGACGTAGCATTTGCAGACCTAATTAATGCTATCATGGTGGTGTATCAGGACAACCTTACTGCTTACTCAAAAAAGGCTGAAGACCATGTAGAACATCTGGAAAAGGTATTTATTAAAGCTTTAGAATATGGAATTAGTCTGAAACCTAAAAAATGTCATTTTGTAGTTACAAAGGGAAAACTCTTAGGACATATTGTGTCAAAGGAGGGGGTTAGAATAGATCCTGAGAGAGTTGAAGCTATAGATAAAATTCCAATTCCTAAGACCATCAAAGCCATCTAGTCATTCTTTGGAAAAATCAACTTTGTTAGGAGGGTTGTTTCTAATTTTGCTGAAATCATTAAGCCCATATCAAAAATGTTAAGAAAAGGACAAAAAATAGATTGGACTGCAGAAGCATTAGATGCTTTTATATCAATTAAAAAGGCTATCAAGGAAGCCCCTGTCCTTAAGTCTCCAGATTTTTTGAAACCCTTTCAGATATTCTCATTTTCTTCATTACATACCATAGCTGTTGTCATGTTACAGAAAAATGAATAGGGTCATGAGCAGCCTGTGTCCTTTTTCAGTAAGTCATTACAGGGGTCAGAATTGAAATGTGATATAATGGAAAAACAAGCTTTTGCATTGGTAAAATCTACAAAGGCCTTCAGACCATATCTTGTTGGATCTAAGGTAATTGCCTATGTCCGTCATGCGGCTGTTAAATACATTTTGACATAGTCTGAAGTAACAAGGAAAAGATGCAGATGGATTAATAAAATTCAAGAGTTTGATATGGAGATACAAATCACTAAACTAGTAAGAGGGTAGGGTTTGGCTAGGTTAATGGCAGAAGCGAACATTGAAGCAAATCAAATTTGCAATGTAGAGGAAGAAAATGAAATTGCGAGCATTGAGCATACTCCTTGGTATGAAGATGTCATGCATTACCTTAAATAGATGAAGTGTCCAGAAGGATTGAGTGACAGCCAGAAAAGAACTTTGAAGCTGCAAGCATCTAAATATGTGTTCATGGAAGGAGATTCGTTTTGGAAGAACAAGGACGGGATATTATTGTTATGTCTGGATGAATCACAAGCTAAGCATGTCTTAAGTGAAATGCATGAAGGGGTTTGTGGAGGCCATTACTCTGCAAAGAAAACTGCACATAAAATTCTTAGGGCAGGGTATTACTAGCCAAAGGTTTTTAATGACTCCTTTTCATATGTAAGAAAATGTGAAGCCTGCCAAAAATTCTCTGGGAAAATGAAGTATCAGGGAGCTTTACCACTTTGACCCTTGCAGGTTGATGCCCCTTTTCATCAGTGGGGAATTGATTTCATTGGGGATATACAAGAGAAATCAAGTGGAGGACATAAGTGGATACTGGTGGCTACCGATTATTTTACCAAATGGGTATAAGTAGTCCCAACCAAGTAGGCTACAAGTAAAGTTGTGACAAATTTCCTAATGGATAACATCATTACCAGATTTGGTACACCACTAATACTGATTATTGATAATGGGATGTGTTTCAGATCTGATGAATTCAAAAAAATTTGTAGCACATATGGCATTACCATTTCTTATGCAGCTCCTTACCATCCACCAGCTAATGGTCAAGCAGAGTCAAGCAATAAAATTCTTCTTAAAATCATAAGGAGAATGTTAGGTCAGAATAAGAAGGCTTGGGATTCCAAATTGAGAATGGTTGTGTGGGCTGACAGAATCATTGTAAAGAAGGCAATTGGAAAATCCCCATTTGAATTGGTGTATGGAACACAAGCCAGGATGCCTTTACAAAATTTGTTACCAGTCTACAAGTTTATTCTTCAGGAGGATACATATATTCTAGAACCTATGGAGGAGAGAATGGAACAACTGACTGAACTTGATGAGATAAGAAGAGTAGCTCAAAATCAGAACATAAAGTTGCAGGCACAGATGAAGTATTTGTTTGATAAAAAAGAAAAAGATAGAAAATTCGAGGAGAATGATCTGGTACTAATGTGGAACGCAAGGTGTCAGGAGAAGGGCAAGCATGGGAAATTTGAAGCCTTGTGGCTGGGACCTTTTCTGATCGTTAGTAAGAAAGGCGAAGATTCATATTATCTACAAAACATGACAGGTGAAGATTAGGAGTTTCCTGTACATGGGCAATTCTTGAAGCATTTTTTCTCTTGAGCAACATAGAGGATTAAGGGTTGCCAGTGCATGGACAAATCTTGATAATCCTCTTAAAAATTATTTTCCATGCATAGTAGTGTATGGTTTTGTTCATCTCCATTTCATATTCATTCCCACTTCCATTCATTCCATCTTGCTCACATGATCCATCACACTGAGTTTGGTCTGCTCACCCAGAAGATCTGAATCCTTGTAATGATCTCACAATCATTCATCCCCAGATGAAGCTACTGTTAGAACTGTAAAATTCTGAAATTTTATAAGTTGTTTCATACCCCTGAGTTTCCAAATGAGTCCTCATCATAAGCACAAAGGCCTTCCTTCACAAAATTTTTCTCATATTTTTCCATGTGGTTCCAAAAAATCCATCTAGTCTTGAATATCTCACTGAATAGTCCATATCGGCAAGAGATGGTCAGGGTCTCCCCAATCCATAATGCATGTTCTACTGATATACATTTGTTGCAGTCTATTGACAAGAATTCTTTGATGTCACACCGATAGGAATTTATCTACAGGAACCTATCGGCAGGACACAATTTATTGTCTAGGCAACAAAAGGTATATCGACCAGATAAAGGCATTAGAGTGAGGTCTTATCTAATTTTTTGGGTCTTGCTGATAAAGCATAAGGGGATTATATCAAATGACTATTGAAATGAGGTCCTATCATCTTTTCGACCTGTATGTTACGCCGAAATATTGTTTCATCGGTGAGAGAAATATTATGTCTCAGCGACCAGAAAATACCACGGGATATATCGGTAACACATAATGTAATCTATGAGACATCTCCTCGACTCAGATTTGTCACAGCGATACATAAAGACCAAAGGGATGACTGTTGATGAGACATTGGACTTCGGTATGACTGCAGGATATCTCGGTGAGTGTTTGGCGAATGTTAATAGAAGCTTGAATACATCTGATCGTCGATGTTTGAATGCGAAGCGATGTGTCTTTTCAAATACTGATGTATAAATGATCATTCTCGATTGTAAAAAAGGGACAATAAAGATAGAATAGAAGAAAAAAATAGAATAGATACATCAGAATACAATGTTTCACAAATATGAGACTATGATGCATGTTTGAAATTATGGAGATATCAATGAGAATCATATAATGTGCTGGTGTATTTCTAGTGTCAATTGTCTGTGTGCTCATTGAAAGTATTACTGAAGTTGTCTCCAAGATTGATGCTTTTCTGGTTATTTAAATTGATATAACAAGTTTATGTTCAATTTATCAGTGCACACTTTTTGTATATGTGTGGTTAACTGATCGATTCTTTCAAGGAAAGATTAAATCCTTTTAATTGATCATAGTAATCAGGGAAATTCATTTGGATCATTAAGAACTTGGTATTCACAGTCTTGCATGTTTATACAAGTTATAAACTAAAATATATGCCAAACAATTTGAATGTTCTCCAGAAATAAGTTATCCATTTAGATTTCATTTGACTCCGCATACCCAATAAGGCACTAGTCTCTACACTTTTTATCTTTTAGTTTCGATTGATTTTTTACATCTATTAACTGAACATATTAGGTTTTAGTTTTAATAATGTATACAATTTATACCAAATTTAATTTCATTTGTCCACTCCCACTTGCCATTGTGAGAAAAAAATTTCAAGAGAAATAAGCAAGTCAAGTCTGCCTCACACATATAGGTACACCTGCCTAGGTCTAGCAGCACCTAAAGAGTAGAAGGTCTAAACCATTTGGCCTTGTTTGTTACCCTAAAACATACCAAGAGATTGGCAACCTCTTGAGGCATTTCGCCTACTTTTTTGAGAGCTAACAGAAGTGTCTCAACCTTCGATTTTTCCATAAGATTTGATTTTTCTAAATATTAAAAGTTGCTGATTTTCTCACTCTGTCTTTGTGAGTTACAACTTGCAGTTTCTATTCGGATGAGGAGTCAAGTTGAAAATTTGTTTTTTACAGGTGGAGTTGTGCATAAATATTTTTTCTATTTTTGTGTTGAGTTTACATGGAATGCGAGTTTTCGAGGTGTAGTTATTTTGGCAAGTGCAAATTTTACAGATTGGGATGTGTTGACAATTGGAAACTTACCATTGTGCATTTGCAGTATTTTTGGTGCTTTCCATGTTGCACGTTTAGCCTTTGATAGTTATTTTAGAAATGTCTAATTTATGCATTGTAAGCTCTTATATATTGAGCACTTGTATTTTGGAGTTGTATGTTGTTGTTTTGTTGAAGTACTGTTATGCTGCCAAAATCACTCCAAAATTGAGAAGTGTGAAGACTCCTACAAGAGCATATCTCGGTGATTATATTGTAACTATTTAATTGTTACTCAATAATACAATTGGGTTGTATTTTGGAGTGTGGGGTTTTTCTCTCAAAAGGGTTTTCCCCATGTAAAATTTCATGTTATGAATTCATTGATTATCTATTTATGATATGTATGTGCATCTTAATTTGTAACAATTAAAGGTGTTTATAATTTTTTGCAACTCTCTCTTGCTTAGATTAGTGTAGGAAGCTGCTTCCGCTTACCTGGATTCCTTTTAGGAATGTGATGATTGTAGCATACTGAAGACATGGGTATTCACATGATTCATTGAAGTTGTTTCAGCAAATGTAACGAACATGTGGCCAACCTGATTAATACATTTTTCTAAAGTAGTCAAAGCATGTTTAAAAAAATATAGCTTTGTACTAGGGTATGAATATCCACAAAGATTGCATACTATGTGAAAAATGGATTTGTTGAAAAGGCGTTAGAAACTTTCAAGCAAATGCAGCTGGTAGGTGTAAAGCCAGACTCCATAACATTTGTCTGCATCCTCCCTGCCTGTGCCAAAGTGGGAGCTTTGGAATAGGATATTGATGTCCATCAAAGCATGAAGGGTACATGGATTTTGTTAGATATTGTAGTTGCAACTGCCCTTGTAGACATGCATGAAAAATATGGAAAGATCTAGACAAGGCACATGAACTGTTTGATACAAGGCCTTAAAGATGTTGCTTTGTACATTTGATCCGGTAAAGCTTCTATCTATAGGATGTTGCTTTGTAATTTGTACTTCCTTTCAATGATTATAGTTTAGCTATACATATATAATTTTACATATCTTGATCTAAACTAAGATTATTGATAGAGTAAAAAAAAATTGGATTTGATTGTGTGAATTTTTTTCTAGGTTTCTCTATGTAAGATTATTGATGATTGCTAATAGCTATTTAAACCATCTTTAAGGATGAGGTTTCATTCTAAAGGAAAGGAGGTAATTTTTCAACAAAAGATAGATTTGTCTTTTTTAAGAAGAGAGATGTCCCTTTGGATAGTTACAATTTTTAAAATTTATATTCTAGTGACATATTTTAAATGAGTTATAAATATTTTTCTTTCATAGTATTAAATGAATTATTTTTAGATTTTACTAATGTGATTTAGGGATCATGATGTCATTATGTGAATGTATATGCAAAGGTTGGATCTTTATCCTTTGTAATCTATGCAAACTTTCAAGGTGAGGATGTAAATTTATATAGGAACTTTGAAATATCACCTCAAGACAAAATTTTATTCATATCTTAACAAAATTACTTTTATTGAGACTCAATTTTATCTAAAATCACTTAGACATTTTATCAATTTTTACACAAATTATCTATATTTTGCAATTAAACTATGAACTTATATAAGGTAACTTAATTTTATTGGAAGACCAAATTCTTGGCTACATCCTACAAAGAATTCAAGATTCTTGAGGGTTTATTTATTTATTTATAGGAATATTGAGATTATATCATAGGGTGATACCACAATACTGGTTTACAATTTTTGGCCAAACTGGACACTAAATAATTTTTTTTCTAACTAAATCTTCACTTTTGGGCACCTATAGCGGCTAAACTGTGAGGAATTTGAAGATGATGCAAACTAGTGATTTGTGACATTTTTTCTATAGATTCTAAATATATTTTTTTCAAAAATTTTGGAATCAGATTGCACTTCTTTTTCCATCTCCTTCGAAAACTAGCTTTTTTCAGTAAACACCATAATAGAATAATTTAGAATTAATTAGATTATAATATAGAAAAGATAAACATAATATGTTACCATATTATATACGTATTTGAAGTTTTCGAAATGAAATCCAACCTTGTTGGAATGAATCATACTTAAATAATATCATAGATTTACCTAAAGAGGTGAACATGTATTCCAAGCTTTATCAAGTGAATTTGCAATTTTCAAAAATCTCAAAAACATTGATGTTAACCTAGCCCAAAACATGATAATATAAGTAATTTAAGAAAATAAGTAAATATATTAAATTTACATGTAGTAAATGATTAGCACAACCTAATTGTCTCGGATACCATGTTAGAAATTAGGATTTTAGGATACTAAGCATTATAAACAAGATATTAAATAAATAAAATGAGAATCATACAAGCATAGATTTTATACATTACACAAGATATACATAGGGAAAACCCTTTCGGATAAAAAATGCATAAAACATCATTTTATTAAAACACTTACAATAATGATCTATTATAACATAGAATGAACATGGGGAATAGTTTTCCATACTTCCAAATGACCAATAATACCTCATGTGCATAGTGATATAGTTCACTATGTATATTCAACAACCAATATTCATAAATAATTAATAATCTAATAGTTATTAGACTATATCTATTTCAAATGGGATATGCTTAATAAGCATTTAATATATGAAGTTTTATAACCTTATATTAGAACAAGATATAAATGTTATAAGGGTATGACCCTTAATAACATTATGTTCTAACAATACAAGATTTGCGATATATACATTATCCAGGCAGTCTAATTATTTTAAACTCTAAACAACTTAACAATATATGTCAACTCATTCACAACTATAGGGATTGGACTTATTCTTATGGGTAAGTGCAAGAAGTTGGGTCCACAAAATGTTCAAAAAGTGGAAGTGCTTTTCTTGATTTTTATAATTTGTCACACTTGGACTAAAAATTTAAAGCACTTACACATTGAGTCTTAAAAAACACCAGTAATATGAAATTTATTATTTTGAGTCTAGTTTTCATATATGTAATTTATTCTAATACCCAGATGATACAAATTAATTTTTAATATGTATGTATAAAACCCTCTTTTTAAAAGTCAGATTTTTTGGAACATACCATGCACGTATACGAACACCATAATTTGACCTAAATACAAGTATTTTTCTAGTTACTTTTGGGGAAAGATGTGTCATAAATTGGAAATTGATGAGGATATTTTTATAATTTTTTTCTAAATATTTTTTTAATTATTTTTTTATTGGCCGTAATTGTTTTTTTTGAAAGTTGGCATGTATGGACGCCATAATTTGACCTAAAATAATCATTTTATTTATTTATTTATTTGTGAATAATTTTTTGTATATATTGATGTCATATAATTTTTTTATAAGAAAATTAACAAATTAAAAGTTATTAAAAAAATACGAAAACCTAACATTTCAAGTTTATAGACCGGTTTCCTTAGAAATTAATAAAAAATAAAAAATAATCCAATCATAAAAGAATTACATATTTAAAAGATAAACATTATGATCTATAATGAGTTTTAATTTCATAAAATAATTATGAAAAAAAACCCTATCAACCATATTGCCAAAGTCAATTATTTCTCTTGATATTGCCATGACCTTGTACATGTAGGTCCAAGGCTAAGGGTTAGGTTACCATGCCTTTCCCGAGCCTAAAACTAAATCAAAAAGCAGGTTGGTATTTCATTTTTTTTAGAATGGGTATCTGCTCTATTTTTAGAACAAGTACCCATTTTAAAGTGGTTAACCGTTCTATTTTTAGAACGTGTACTCGTTTAAGAATGAGATCCCAATCTAAGGCTCAAGTCCTTATTCCTAAACAGGTACCTGTTCCTTTCATTTTTTTTTATTGCAAAAAACTTTCCCTCTTTATGGAGCCATCTTCTTGCACTTACCCTTATCCTAATCATAACATAAATAGGAAACTAATCATGCAGAGGTGTATGAGTATCTTAGCCTTGTTATAAATCTTCATCATAAAGAAGGAGAATATAAATGAAACATGTAGAGCAAAGAATAATCCACAATTATGAACCGTGATATGTTGTCATAAATTCCTTCTTATCTTTTTAGATATCTTCATTGTTGGTGATGGAATCAGTGATAAAGATAATGATTTATAACTAAACCACTCCCATAATACTTGGCTACTTCTTCCTTTAGCTATGGGTTGTTGTGTCTTTTCTTGTAAATGAACACTCCCTTGACTGTAGGTTGATAGGTGACCTTTTCTATAGGTGACTGCATTTTGTTGTACAAGGGTTAGTTTTTCTTAGTAGTATCTCCACGTCATAAATTAACATAACTAACATAAAACACTGTAAGTGAGGACAATTTCTAAACTCATCATCCCACATAGTTTAATGAGGAATCAAACCTTAATGAAGATTTACATAGAGATGGAATTAGAATATAGTTTGTGTGGACAAGATATAGGCCATGTGAGGAGAGGTATCACTGGCCAAGTTTATTTATATTAGTGGAGAGATACAATATCTTCCAAACAACAAAGTATACATTACAAAACATTGGATATATAAGTTATTGCACACACCAAATAGACCATGGGAGGAACTAACCATGGATTTTATCCTTGGATAATTACCACACACTTAAATGGGTAATGAATCTTACCTTCAAAATGGTGAATAAGTTTTCTTAAATCACACATTTCCTTCCTTGTCAAAAGTTTAATGAAATGTTCAGGATAGTGGTTTTGTTCTTCAAGAAAGTAGTTCAATTGGATGGGTTGTCACAACATCAAGTTAGATCATGATATAAATTTCCTTAACCAGTTTTGGTAGAACCCTATGGAACAAATTGGATATCTTGTCAATATTCAATGTATTTAATCTATATTCCTACCATGTTCTTGAAGGTTTGGACATGCAACTAATGAAAGCATCTGTGATCCTAAATTTTTATCAACCCTAACTATGCAAAAACAACAATAATGTAATGAAATAAAACACAAAGGGACACCTCAAGATTAGCCTAAGAAATGATAAAGCAAACAAATAAGCTAGAATGAAGATTACAAGACGATTATACCTTCTTTGCTGCTGAAATTCCTTGATTGGCCCTTGATTTGGATTGCTTTGTATGCTCCTTAGATGGCTATTGATGTAGCTAAATGCAAGATTAAGTAGATGGTGAGATGAAAATACAAAATGGCTAAAATGGATGGCTAGATGAGAGAAAAATGAGTGCACAAAATGACAACATAAGGTTACAAAATGGCTAAGTGTTTTTTTTTTCTGCCTTAGAGGAGGGGGTATTTATAGAGAAATTTGAATTCTCTAGAGAATTTAATGGTTGAGATTGAGTCACCAAGATCAAGATGTAGGGCTACGGTGAGTTGAGGACTCACAAGCCCTCACATCTTGACATGTGGAAAGTGAGATGGCCAAGGATAAGATGATGTGGAAGTGAGGTGGAATAAAGACAAGTGATGTGTAAGAAGGATATGTATCTTGGAAGTACATTGGGAGATGAGAAGATTCCTTGGGGGAATAAATGTGAATTAAAAATTCACATGCTTGGGAGAATCTAGTGGATAAGAGAGGGTCTCCAAAAAGGTGGGAGTTTTTCAGATGTGACTTGATGTGACAAGTCAAAGATTCTAGAAGATGCATGGGAAAAGGGGATTCTAGGAAAAATAAAATATGAATTAAAAATTCACATGGGGAAGAGGGGAACCTAGGGTGAATAAAAAGGAATTAAAAATTCTTTGGGGGGATGGGGAGAGTTGACCAAGGTACTGATTAGGTTTAACTAATTACTAATCAGAGGATAATTAGGGGTTAACAAGGATTAGAAGCCAACTTGCAAAAGTTGGAGGATGTGACACATCCTAATCAAGGATTAGGCCTGTGCACATCCCTAATGAAGAGATTAGGAGATGGATTAGATGAAAATGACATGTGAGGGATTTAAATAAATATATTAGTTATTTAATTCATTTGATGAAAAGGAGATTAAGGAGGGTAAGGTATTTAATTGTTAATTAAATCCTTAGGGATTTGGCAGAATTAAGGGTATTAATTAAATAAAAGTAATATTACTTAATTAATTCATTTGATAAAAAGGGGATTAAGGAGGGTAAGGTATTTAATTGTTAATTAAATACCTTAGGGATTTGGCAGAATTAAGGGTATTAATTAAATAATAGTAATATTACTTAATTAACTCAGGTAAGAGGATGTTTAGATGAAAAGTGATAAATTTGGATAAATTAGGTGTCCAAATTTGGATGTCTACATTTTTCCCCTCTTTGAGATGGTGTTACGAAGTAGCATCATTTCAAAGAATATTTAAATATAGAACCTAGAAGAAGATGGTTAGATTGGGAAAGATGCCCCAGTCATCAAAGGGATGACTAGGAATAAAGATGATGGGGGTGAAGATGAAGAGTAGGGTTTGAGGATGCCCCCTCGAGAGGACATGTGGGTTCAAGAGAACACGGGTGTGCTCTCGAAATGGATGAAATGATGCAAGAATATATGAGGAAGATGAGGCAAAGTGATGGGTAAGAGACTATGATAAGCGAAGGAGATGGATGAAGCACAAATGTATTGAAGGTGATGTTTTCCCAGTCAAGCTACAAGCCAAAAGCGGTTGATGATGGATGGAGTGTTGTCAATGAGGGAATGAGAGATCCCGAAACAACACGAGGATAGGGAAGGATACATCCCAATGAGTGGTATTGATGAGGGAAGGATACATCCCAATGAGTGGTATTGATGAGGGAAGAAGACATCCCAGTGATGATGATGAAAGTGTTGTTGATGAGGGAAGGATACATCCCAAAACAACAACGAAGGGATAGGGAAGGATACAAATGGATGAGGATGATGATGATGGGGTCAAGGCTTGTAACAAGACTGGGGACAAGACCAAGGATTTGATTAGATAAGTTGTGCGAGATATGAGTTGATGAGGATAGGATTGAGATGTGAGATGGATGAAAGGTATAAAGATGATGGGGGAGTGTTGTTGATGATAAGAGATTGGATGGATAGAGGAGGGAGAGTGATGAAAGATGAAGGGATGGGGGGTACATGCAAGATGATGGAATGAAAAATGAAATGCAATCCTAATGCATTTTTCCATCTTTAAGAGCATTGATTTTTTCTATAGCATAAGACACGATACACCAAGGTATGAAGGACCAAGGTGGATTAGTGTCTAATGCATAGAAAAAACACAAAAAACAAAGAGGCTATCCCAACACCCAAAATTCATGATGACCTTGGTTGGGCCAGGTATTGGGATAACCACAAGCACACAGGATGCCCCAACGTAACACAAGATCACAAGGATCTTGGTGGGTACTACGTGAGACAACCAAGAAGACAAAAAAAACAAAAAGATCAAGATATGCCCCTATGACTACCAATCATAGCACACTATGATATGATGGACCAAGGTGACCATGACGAGGTGTGATAGGGAGCTCAAATGATAAAGAAAATCCAAAAGCATCAAAAGATCACAATCAATTTCAAATGTCCTTTTCCACATGATCAAGGGGGTGGATGGGATTGATGAGGTATGTTAGGAAGGATGCATCCTATTGAGACCAATGATGGATACTAAACTAAAAGATCGATATGATGCAAGATATTCAAAACCGATTGGATCTCATGATACAAGTGGATCTCGTTTGTTAAGAACTATCTAGATAAGGGCATAGCTTGATGACACGACACAAGGAAGACAAGACATGAGACTGACACGCCCTAAAGACCTAGGGGCTCGGGGGCCGATCAAAGATTAGCCTTGCCTACGTGAAAGCACAGAGCCCTTGTAGTTCAATAAAAGGCTGATGACTAACCATGGATAAAAGTGGGAAGAGGATGATGGAGACCTTGATAGATGACCAAGACAGGACAGACAGAAGTAGAACGACTAATGATAGATGATAGAGGAGCGGACAGACATAGCCAAACAACCGATGATAGATGATAAAGGAGCCTTGGAGCGGATCAAGTGATCAACCTAAGTGCAGGGGCAACGTAGTTCAAAAAAAGACCAAAGATAAATGATGGATAAAGGATGGAAAGATGATCATTGATAAGGGGATAAAATGATGGGACTAATATGATAAAACAAGATAGATTCGTTGGTTTGGATAGGATTGATGATGGGGAGTACACAAAGCTTAAGGATGGTATAGTTCAACAAAATGAATTGGGAGGATGATATGATGGATAGATGAATGAGTAGAAAGGAGAGGAGATTGAAAAGATGTGCAAAATAAGCAGAAGTGATGATGATAAGATAGATGGCATTGGGTTGCATGGGGAGTAGCCTATAGCTAGATACCAATGACAAGGGATTATGAGATGGGATGAGGATAGAGATAAATAGATAGGAAGATAAGGATGGGGAGATGGAAGGGATGATATGATGGATGTATAGGGGGATAAGGATAGGTAGGTTTATAAGGATGGGGAGATAGAAGGGATTGATAAGATTGAGGAATGATGTCTCCAAGGACTTATGTTACAAAGGAAGTAGATGCCCCCACTCTAAGTATGTCATGTGTGATGAGGCGTGAGGGATGGAAGGCAAAAGGATAGTCTAATAAAGGAGTGAGATGGATATGGATAGGATGCATGGATAAGGAAGGAAGATGAAGGTAGATGGATGCGAATAAGGAGTAGGATAGTGTGCAGATAAGAGGAATGTATGCCAAGAGGTTTCCAAAGCATGTTTATATGTTTTCCCCTATCGATATCAAGATCACAAGGAGGATGGAGGGATTGGGATAAGTGGGATATGACAGTAGGATGTGGAAGATAGGTAGGATGGAGAAAAGGATGAAGGGGATGTATAGCAAGAAGCTGTGTGCATAGTAGGAAGCATAGCGGATGGAGGGAATGCATATTAGGAAGTTGACCCCAAGTGTGGACAAGGACAGATGGGGAATTATGCATGACACCCGTTTTCTAGGTTTTCATCACAGTACTTATCCAAGGCGCTTGTTTGACAAGTTTTCACCATTGGATGAATTATTTCTCTTTACTTTTTTTTTTTTTTTGGACTTTTTTGGCTTTTTTGGACTTTTGGATAGAAGGTGGATGAAGATGGAAAAGGATAGAGATGTGAATAAGCAGATTTAGAAGACATGCAATAGGGATAAGGATGATAGACTCAAGCATCAAGTTCCAGACGAGGTATTAAGATTCCATGTGTGAAGCAACTATTGGATGTTGGTTCAACCTTATTAGGATAAATGGATTATGCAAGAGGATGAATTAGAGGGATTTGACGGGGAAGATATGTGGGATAATGGATGGGATGTTGGAAAGGGTATGGATAGAATGATGGGGTAGGTGTGTGATGGGGTAGTGAGCTCAGGACCAACATTGGCACATGTGGTGGTGTATGTGAAAGGATAAGAGGATTAATGGATGGGGAATGTGGGGATAATGAAGGAGATGGGATAGTGAATTTTGGGGCATAAGGACCCAAAATAGATTTGGGAGATGAAAGGGGTGTATGATTAGCTTTTGGATTAGCAACTTTGGATGTTGTTACAAAATTTTTCATTTGAAGGTATTGCATCTTTTTTCTTTGGGATCCACATGGTTTTGATTTTTGTTTTGGTGGGCCTTTGTGGCCAATGGGTTGATTTGGATTCTGGATCTGATTTTGCTTTTTGTCACCATGTCTTTTAGAGGAGACATGGGAAGCTTTAGATTTATGAGGATGTTTGGATTTATGCCTTTTTGCTTTAGTATCCAAAGTGTTTTTGATAGAAATGGGATGGGTACGAGGAGATGGATGACATGGAGCGATGGAGGTAGGAGTATGGGGATTATGTGTAGATGGAGGATGTTTAGGTATGTGCCTTTGTTGATCCTGATTATGGGATATGCGAGTGGGATGTTTATGATGGGTGACATGGATAGGTGATGGATGGATGAAAGGATGAATATGGCGAGATGGAGGGGGTGATTTTGGGATATAAGGGCCCAAAATGGACTTAGTGGGTGGAGGGACATAAGGACCCAAGACAAATGGAGTAGATGAAGGATGGGAGATGGTGGATGGAGGGATGTAAGGACCCAAAATGGATGGAGCAGATGATGGAGGAATATGGATGGTTGTTTTGAGGTGATACGATGGAGGAGGAGGAATGGTAGCATATGATCTGGTGGAGTGATGGGAAGAGCCTATATTTCTCTTGGAAGAGGCTCGTTGAGGACATCTAGAGGTTGTACCAATATCTTTATATTGTGAGTCTTGGGAAATAGGTCCAAGACCTTGCATACAGATTTTTTCTTTGACCTGGATGGGCTCTAGAATACCTTGCTCATGAAGGCCTAAACCTTTTCCTTGGTAATTCATGTTCTTAAGCATTTGATCCATGAAAGGCTTAATATTATTAGGTGGAGGAGGATAGGTGGTGTATATGTTTTTTTCTTCTTTTGCAAGGAGCCCACCATGGAAGAATGTGAGAGTAGTAAGGGGATATACAAGAGGTGTGGGGATAATAGGTTTAGGCGATGTTGGAGGATCATCAGATGGAGATGAGGGAGTAGCAGCATCTTGATCAGGACAGAGAGTTGGCGAGGGATCAAGAGAGGGATTAGGTGACATGATAGGATCTATATTTGTGGTAGCGAGTGATAAGGGCTCATATGATGGAGATGGAGATAAGGGCTCATGAGATGGAGCGGTGGAATCTTGAGTGACAAGGAGATTATGGACTATAGTGGATGAGGGATTATGATCTTGAGGTGGAATAGCCAGGATGGTTGATTCTTGATGTAGAAGAGGGGATATGATATGCTTTGGACCAAACTCTTGGCATGACTCATCATGTACAGGAGGCATGACAATGGAGGCATGTTGGATGGAGGATTCATGAAGTTCATGAGAGGGGATTTCAGTGATACTAGGAGTGGGAGGAGTGGATTGGATTTGTGGATCTGCGATGTGTTGGGAGGATCTAGGTGTAGGAGTGGATTGGATTTGGTTATTTTCAATGGGCTCGGCCGATCTTGGAGTAGGAGATGGGGGCTCAGTGGGTTCAGAGAATGTGATGGTTTTGATGGTTTGAATGGTGTTAGGGGTGATAGCATCAATGATACGTGTGGGATGGAGAGGGGTCTCATCATTAGTGACCATGGAGGATGGATTGGGATGGCATGGTTCCACGATTTCAAGTGGTGGAGTTGGCGATGTCTTCTTTGTCATGAGTCCTTGGAGAACTTCTAGAGTGAGAAACATACATTCTCTAGGTTGAGATGGCATGATAGGAATAGATGGAGGATTAGGAATTGGTGGAGGACTAGGATTATAGATTAGTGTCCTAGGGTGAGATGGAGGAATGGGATTGGATGTAAGACTAAGAGTAGATGGGGGATTAGGATTAGATGGAGGGTTAAAGTAGGGATATTGGTATGGTGAATTAAGATATGTGGATGGTGGATTAAGACAAGAGGAGGTTGCTGGTAGATTGTAGTAAGGGTATTGGGACGACAGATTAAGATGTTAAGATGTGGATGTTGGATCAAGATAGAGAGATGCAAATGTTGGATTAGGGTAATTTGATGGGGTTGATTGGTATGGAGGATTAGGATAGTGTGACATGGGTGCAGGATTATGATAAGAGTATTTGGATGGTAGATTAGGATAAGAGGATGCAGGTGTCGGATAAGAGGAAGGTGTAGATGAAGGATATGATGGATATGCAGATGGGGAAGATATGAGACATCCCTTGTCAAAGGTAGCATAAGGAGCATGATTAAGCATGGGTGAAGACATAACGGGATAGCTAGAAGGGGTGATTGGATTTTGGGAAGCGGGTGGAGAAAGTTTACTAGCGATGAAAGCATCAAGGGGATCCACGTCATATACCTCTTGATCGACAAGGCTTTTGTTATTGTCATCAACGTAATTAGGGTTTCGCTTGATTACTATTTTTGGTTGAATTGATGAAGGGTAAGGATTCATGATGTTGGATTAGATCAATATGGATTAGAAAGACGATGAAAGGATAAAAGAATGGATTAGAAGAATATTGAAGGAGGGAGCTTGGATGAGATGGATTAAAGCTCAGATTAGGATTTAGGTTAAGCTCATATCAGGATTGGAAAGCTTGTATTAGGATGATTAGATGATGTGATGGGATTGATTGCGATGATTGGAGTTGATGATCAAAAGATGATTATGACACTGAATCTACCTCGAGAGGAAGAAAATTGATTGGGTCGGAGGTGATTAGATTGGATTGGATAAGATCGATCAATGAGACGATCAAATAATGGATCAGATAGGATGATGGAAGGGATTCTAAACTAGGTTCAGAGATTACGCTAGGTGACTTGGGATATTGATTGATCAGATTAAAAGATGAATGGATGATTGCGGCACTAAATCCACCTTAAGGTTGAAAGCGTATTGATTGGGCCGACGATGATGATTAACTTAGGACGGATGACAATCCTAAGCAGATGTTGATGATGATGATCAATTCAGACACTTAGGTCAATTCGAATAATAACCTAAAACAAATTTCAAGGAATTTGGATTGAGGAAACAATAAGGGATGTGTAGCCTAGAGATGTTTGAGGATGATGTATCAATACGATTCAGATGATGAATGAATGAGCTCGGCAGAATGTGGATGGACGAAAGCTCAGATTGGGATTAGATTAAAGCTCAGATTAGGATTGGATTGAACAATATGATGGGATTGGTTCCACTGGTAGGATTTGGGAACTGGATATGTTTATTGTTTGTTTTCCAAATTTTTGTTGCAGAGGGGCGAATTTTCCCTTCTAGGGCGAATCTACCCTCACAAAGGGGAGAATTTTCCCTTCTTGGGTGAATCTTCCCTCACAGAGGGGTGAATTTTCCCTTCTGCAGGGACTGCAGGGCAAATTCACCCCACTGCTTTGGGGACTCTCTGAGTGGGTAAACGGGTTGTTAGAATGAAGAGACGGGTGATTAGAATGGGGTGTTAGATAATCGGATTGAGTAAATAGATGATTGAATTGGGAAAAAAAATGATAGGAGTGGATGAATAAGCACTTGAAACTGGTAAACGATTGCTTAGAATGGACGAAGCACTCTCAAGTCATGGAAATGGAAGCTTGAAACGAGTAAAAAATTGATTAGAAAGGATGAACAACTCTCAGAATGAGAAGATGGATGCTTGGAATGGATGAAATATTACTTAAAATGAGTAAACGAAGGATCAAAAGGGATGAAAGACTACTTGGTCAAACAAATGTTGGAATGGCTAAGCGAAGGTTTGGAATGGCTAAACAAAGGTTTGGAATGATTAAACGAAGGTTTGGAATGATTAAACAAAGGTTTCAGAGGTTTAGAATGACAAAACAGAGGTTTGGAATGATTAAACGATGGTTTAGAGGCTAAACGTAGCTAAACAAGGCGATTTTCACTATTCAGGAGGGAAAATTCACCCCACTACAATAAGCAGGAGGGAAAATTCGCTCCACTGTAGCAAACAGGAGGAAAAATTCACTCCACTGTAGTGAACAGGAGGGAAAATTCTCCCCACTGCAGCAAATAGAGACTTGGTTTCAATGAAAATGACTATGGAAAGGACTTAAAATGACAACAATAAGGTCAATTTGTTAAAAAATTTATTGGTTTTTTGCAAGAAAGTACTTTCAAACAAGCACGATCCTACGATTAGTATTAAGGGTATGGCCAAAAAAGGTCTTAATCTAGGATGCACAAGGTTTCTAGGGAGTCCTCGATATACTCTCAGTATGTGAGGCACAACCGTGAACACCAACCTGTCACAAGCGTGAGTCGGAAACCCCAGCGAGATATTGAAGGGCTCAGACCAACTCTTCACATCTATCTAGGTATCACCATAGCTTTGACGCTCCGCCAATGATGACACAACTGGAATGAGGTACAACTTTCACTCTCCCCCTTTGTATACCCCACCAGTACGCGTGGTTGGGATCGTCCCTTGGGGTGATGAAATCCCCAAGTAGGTCCCACTAGAAAGAAGACACTAATTGTTTCCAACTACTCCCCAGGCTCACACGAAGTGCAAGGGGAAAGTGAAAACAAACTAATGCCCCCTTTGGGTAACACCAAAAAGATAGACAGAACAAACAATGGATATTACTTCCCCTAATTAGACTATGTTCCTAGATTAATGAAAAAAGCAAGGATAGATTTTAAAATTTGAGCAAACGGATAGCCCTGCAAGCAAATGTTAGTTGTTTTATCCTTCGTTCTTCATTAATTACACAAGAATATGCTGCAAAATGTTAGGGAAAACACAAATATTCTTTTAAAAAACAATGTTAGGGGGTTAGAATTGGAAAACAACAAAAAACTGGAGCAAAAACTAAGCTAAAATGGTCGTTTTACCTCTCAAAATGTGTTGTTTTGGGGCGTATTCGCCCCTCTGCAGTAACCAGAAGGGAAAATTCGCCCCACTGCAGTAACCAGGAGGGAAAATTTGCCCCACTGCAGTGACCAAGAGGGCGTAGTCGCCCCTCTATAGCAAATTTGTTAGAAACAGACAATGGAAGAGGGAGTATCCGCCCCTCTGTAGCAAACTTGTTAGAAACAACATATGGAATAGGGGGTAAGTGAAAAAAAACTAATGCCCCCTTTGGGTAACACAAAAAGACAAACACAACAACCAATGGATATTACTTCCCCTGACTAAACTATGTTCCTAGATTAACGAAAAAGCACAAGGATAGCTTTGGAAATCGTGTAAATAGAAGGTCCTGCAAGCAAACGTTAGTTGTTTTACCCTTCTTTCTTCACCAATTACATAAGAATATGCTGCAAAATGTTAGCAAAAACACAAATGTCCTTGCATAAAATAATGTTAGGGTGTTAAGATCTGAAAACAATAAAAAACTAGAGCAAAAACTAAGCTAAAATGGTTGTTTTACCTCTCAAAATTTGTTGTTTTGGGGTGTATTCGCCCCTCTGCAGTAACCAGAAGGGAAAATTTGCCCCTCTGTAGTGACCAAGAGGAAAAATTTTCCCCTCTACAATAACCAGGAGGGCGTAGTCGCCCCTCTGAAGTGAACATGAGGGTGTAGTCGCCCCTCTACAGTGAACTGGGTGTAGTCGCCCCTCTGCAGTGAACCAGAGGGCGTAGCAACAAGAGGGCACAGTTGAAATTTTGCAGCAAGAAGAGGGCACAGTTGAACTTCTACATCAACAAGAGGGCGCAATTGAACTTCTGCAGCAACAAGAGGGTGCAATTGAAATTTTGCAACAACAAGAGGGTGCAGTGGAACTTCTGCAGTAGCAAGAGGGCGCAGTTGAACTTCTACAGCAGCAAGAGGGTGTAGTTGAACTTCTGCAGTGAAATGTTAGAAAATAAAGTTTAATTAGGGGCGTAGTCGGCCTCCTGAAGTAAAATGTTAGCAAACAAAGTTTAATCAGGGGCGTAGTCGCCCTTCTGCGGTGAAATAGAGGGTGTAATCGCCTTTCTGCAGTGAAACAAAGGGCGTAATCACCTTTCTATAGTGAAACAGAGGGTGTAATCACCTTTCTACAGTGACTAGGAGGGCGTAGTCACCCCTCTGCAGTGAACCAGAGGGTGTAGTTGCCCCTCTGCAGCGTACACGAGGGCGTAGTTTCCCCTCTGTAGTGAACCAGAGGGCGTAATCGCCCCTCTGTAGCATACATGAGGGTGTAGTCGTCCTCTGCGATGTACAGGAGGGCGTAGTCGCCCCTCTGCAGTGTACAAGAGGGCATAGTCGCCCTTCTGTGACCTGTTCCTGCAAACAATCTCAACAATAATAAACGTTAAACAGAGAAACCCACTTATGGATCCCATTGGGCGTGCCATAAATGTGATCCTAAATGTTTATCAACCCTAAATATGCAAAAACAACAATAATGCAATGAAAGAAAACACAAAGGGACACCTCAATATTAGCCTAAGAAATGATAAAGCAAAGAAATAAGCTAAAATGAAGATTACAAGACGATTATACCTTCTTTGCTACTGAAATTCCTTGGTTGCCCCTTGATTTGGATTGCTTTGTATGCTCCTTAGATGACTATTGATGTAGCTAAATGGAAGAGTAGATGGTGATATGCAAATGCAAAATGGCTAAAATGGATGGCTAGATGAGAGAAAAATGAGTGCATAAAATGACAACATAAGGATACAAAATGGCTAAGTGTTTTTTTTGCCTTAGAGGAGGGGGTATTTATAGAGAAATTTGAATTCTCTAGAGAATTCAATGGTTTCTATGGTTGAGATTGAGCCACCAAGATCAAGATGTAGGGTTATGGTGAGTTGAGGACTCACAAGCCCTCACATCTTGACATGTGAAAAGTGAGATGGCCAAGGATAAGATGATGTGGAAGTGAGGTGGAATAAGGATGAGTGATGTGTAAGAAGGACATGTACCTTGGAAGTACATTGGGAGATGAGAAGATTCCTTGGAGGAATAAATGTGAATTAAAAATTCACATACTTCAGAGAATCTAGTGGATAAGAGTGAGTCTCCAAAAAGGTGGGAGTTTGTCAGATGTGACTTGATGTGACAAGTCAAAGATTCTAGAAGATGCATGAGAAAAGGGGATTCTAGGAGGAATAAAATTTGAATTAAAAATTCACATGGGGAAGAGGGGAACCTAGGGTGAATAAAAAGGAATTAAAAATTCGTTGGGAGATGGGGAGAGTTGACCAAGGTACTGATTAGGCTTAACTAATCAGTAATTAGAGGATAATTAGGGGTTAATGAAGATTAAAAGCCAACTTGCAAAAGTTGGAGGATGTGACACATCCTAATCAAGGATTAGGCATGTGCACATCCCTAATGAAGAGATTAGGAGATGGATTAGATGAAAATGACATGTGAGGGATTTAAATAAATATATTATTTATTTAATTCATTTGATGAAAAGGGGATTAAGGAGGGTAGGATTTGACAGAATGAAGGGTATTAATTAAATAATAGTAATATTACTTAATTAATTCATTTGATGAAAAGGGGATTAAGGAGGGTAAGGTATTCAATTGTTAATTAAATACCTTAGGAATTTGGAAAAATTAAGGGTATTAATTAAATAATAGTAATATTACTTAATTAACTCGGGTAAGAGGATGTTTAGATGAAAAGTGATAAATTTGGATAAATTAGGTGTCCAAATTTGGATGTCTACAACACCTAATTGGAGAAAGGAGATACAAGAAAAACAACGAGAGGAAATCATTCAGATATTAGATATGGGCTTGGATGAGAAGATTAGACAATGTACAAGGAGTAGCTTGTTCATTTGGAAGGGTAACAATTTTAGGTATGACTCATGAATTCATGAAGCTAAGTAAGCTTATTTGGGTGGCTAAATTAGTTGACTACATAGTCCATATTTTGAGAACCATGCTCACAATCTTTTTACTAGAAGTAGTTTATGTAATAACATCCTTGGGATGGCTCAATCACATATCACCCAAAAATAGATGTTTATCTTCTCATATGTGTGAGCTTATCTTGTGTGTGTCTTGTGTTATAATAGTTTGTCACCTGTAGGTGAAAACAATAAATTGTGTTGGGCGACTTTTGGTGTTGTATGTATTTTGTTGCTTATTGGTGTATCTCCACACATCTCTATTAAGAGCAAGTTATCTTGCTCCAAAGACCTACCGTTAATTGTCTCCTACATGCATACTTTGTCATAATTGACCAATGATATATGTCAAGGAGTTGGTCATTCTATTAGAATGATTCTATCAAATAATGCATGATTGGTTCTTTTAATGTGTGAGTTCTAGAGACAAAATAATCTAAGTTTGAATTTATTAAGAAATAGCTAGGTCTTTTTATTGTGTACTTGTTTCAATGACCAACTTTTATTGTGCATTGAAGTACAATTGACATTTGCTATATAAAAAGAAGCCACAATCATTTGAATGGGTTGGCAAAGTTGACTAGTTTGTTAGGTTTTTGGATAGATCTTAGAGCTTGATTACAAGCGCATAGAGTCTTTATACATACATCTCTAAGATTAGGTAGCATAGTGTGACTTGGGTTTCACATATCGATGGTCCTTTGTATTCTTTCTATTATTTTTCTACAATTTTAATTTGTTTTCATTATTCTTTCTTCTCATGCTTGAGTTCATGTGCCCGATGTACTTGTTCAATTGTTGTTTATTTGACCCTCACTACAACATATTATATAAAGGATAACTAGGTTAAAGTGTACCTAAAACAAAAAGAAAAAGCAAGATGTATGCATCTTTCACTATTACAATAATATAGTAATTATAATTAATTTTATAATAGATCAAAAATCTCAAACTCTATTTAATGTTTTTAATATTTCTATAAAATTAAATTTTTCCTAATAATTTAAGAGATGAATAAAAAGTTATAAACAATTTGACTATTACCTTACACTAAGCATTATTTTGTTTATTGAAATTTTTTACTATCATAAATTATATAATGTGATGGTGTTGACAAAATTTATTAATTCCTAATGCTTAATAAATAACGTTATCATGACCTCACTTATGACGTATCTCTTATCTAAATTACTTTTTCTTCTCATATATATATTTGTGAACAAGAGCTTTCCACATTTTAAAATTAGAGTTAAATAAGCAGTCAAAATCATTTGACTGTCAAGAACCAAAAAGCCCCCGGTTGAAAAATTGTAGAAGAAAAAATATTCCAGGTACGGTCGGTAAATCACTGTTCACGAGATAACAAGGAGCCTGTGGAAATTGGCATCGAAATATTCTGCTTTGGGATCTCAATAATTGGAAATTCCAAGGACTACAATAAACGACAATGGTATTTATTCTGGAGGGTGATTGCTGATGGTCAGTTGGCTTTAGCGATTGTCCGGACTGGATATGGAATCCCATTTCTAATGGAGCCACGTCAAACGTCAAACTATCAAAATCTTTGGATGCCCGGCTGGCGGCCACACGTTACTCTAATGGAAAACGTAACTGGGGCAAATTTTATGCTTGTGTTGGGGTAGTATTTGGATGTTAATTTTTTCGTGGACTTCTTATTTGAAGTGGAATCAGGATGGCTGCCATGTTAGAAATTTCAGGTTCAGAGTAGTTTTAGATTGGGTAATTTTTGGCGATTTTTTTTATATTGAACAAAGTAATTAGAAGAATGAAAGTTCAATTTTTTCTGGTGAGATTTTAATTTGGATCGGACGATTTTTAGAAAAGTTTTGATGCTTCATTGTTTTAATAGATTTTGAGATATTCTGTTGCTTTACTTTCATGATCTAGATTCTAATGGTTCTTTCTTGAAGTAGATCTGAAAAATTTCTGTTGTTTCACCGATGAAGTAATTTTAAGATAGATGATTACTTAGGAAGTTGTATGTTTCACTCGAGTAATTCTGAGATGGATGATTTCTTGAAAATTTTCGATACTTGTTGGATCATAGAGTGTGATCCGAAATGTTGATACAAATAAACTCACACAGATAAATCCAAAAAAATAGCTCTCTCGTCAATTTGAACTCGTTGAAATATTATGATGAGTGAGCTCTCAAAAAAATTGTATACTTTATCTTTAAAATAATATTAAAATAAATGATCTTTTGAAAAAAATTAATACTTTATCTTTAAAATTGATCACTACGAATTCTGATACTCATTAAATTCTAATTTTATCTTTAAAATAGTACTAAAATGAATAACCTTTAAAAATATCTGACATTTCATTCTTATAGCCATTACAATATTGTGCTCACACTATCAGAATATTGTGCTCACCTAAAAATTATAGCCCATTAAAAAATGTGATTTTCATCTGATGAAATTCTGTGGTCATTTACCCTATCACAATATTGTGCTCACCTAAAATTATAGCCCATTAAAGAAAGGTGATTTTCATCTGATGAAATTCTGTACAAATCATTTATTGTTGTGTTATATTTCATATTGAATAAAGTTGAAAGAAAGAATACAAATAGAATAAATATCAGTCTTAAAAAAACTGAAAACACAGATCCGGGTACATTTTACAATAAGACAGCTGAGCAAATGCAACCAGCAGTACAGGATAGAGCTCAAAGTGAAAACTTCGTCTTATCATTTGTTATAATGTATTCATCTGATCAAGTTAATTAATATTTACTGTCAACTGGGCATCCTTATGTTCAATGGTCAAATATACATCAGTATGCAGGATAGACAATAGGTTTCTTGGGAAACCCTACGAACCCCTACAAACACAGATTTTTGGCAGGACCTGTGAAGCTGCCAGAAGATAAAGATATGCTGAATCCTCGAATCCTTCGTTGGTGGCCCCCACTGCAACCTTTGCATTGAATGATTTATTCTTTACAGTCGAGTGTTGTGTCACTGCAGTGAATGGGTGAACTGAAATGGAGATTGAAAGGAGTGCAAGAGTAACATATGCAGTGGTTAATATTTGCTTGCTTGCCTTTGTCATTGTGAATGGAGATGGAGATGGAAATAAGAATGGTGACAGGGTGTTTGATCTTCCTGGCCAACCGGATGTAAATTTTGCCCATTATGCGGGTTACATTACTGTAAATGAATCCCATGGCAGGGCTCTCTTTTACTGGTTTTTTCAAGCACAAGATGAGCCCTCTACAAAGCCCTTGGTTCTCTGGCTTAATGGAGGTATTTTAAATCTAGAATTTCAGTACCCTTTTTGTCAGACACCAAGCATTTAATATGTTATTAATGGCTGTGGCTGTTGCAGGGCCTGGATGTTCTTCTATTGGTTATGGGGCTTCCATTGAATTGGGCCCCTTTCACGTTAAAACAAATGGAACGGGTCTTTACTTGAATGAATATTCCTGGAACAAAGGTAAGTAGAAGTACAGTAGTTTCAATTACTTAAACTAATGTTACTGGAGCCAGAGTAGCTATGAAAATATGCTTATTTCAATTATTGAACAAGTATTCCTGGACCAAGGGTAGACATGAAAGGAGATTAGTAGCAGAGTGCAATTTCCACAGTGTATGCATTGTTTAGATTTGATTGTGTGAGTTTTTTCTTGGATGTTTTTGGGTCAAACTCTATGATGGTGGAGAGAAAAAAAATCTAATATACTAATATTGTTTTCTTCTTCCATGGTATGGAGCACTCATTACAGTAGCCAATTTATTGTTCGTGGAATCCCCAGTAGGTGTTGGGTTTTCATATACCAACACTACTTCTGATTTCCTCGCCATAGATGACAAATTCACTGGTAAGTTAGTGTCTTACAAGTATAACTTTTTTTCATTTTTCTTTCAATTTGGGATTGAATTGAAGATTGTGGGTTTGCAGCTGAGGATTCATATAAATTCCTCGTGAGATGGTTGGAAAGATTTCCAGAGTATAAATCCCATGACTTCTATATAGCAGGAGAAAGCTATGCAGGCAAGTTTTACATTAATGCCTGTTGCACTTTGCTGATTGATAGCTCAAATACAACATGTGCTTGCAGCTTTTTGACCGATGGTCTGCCTGGTTGGTTGATTTACAGGTCATTATGTACCTCAGCTTGCAGAGCTTGTGTATGACCGCAATGGAAGATTTTCCAAACACCCTATCAATCTACGAGGCTTCATTGTCAGTGCAAAAACAGAGGCTTCTTTCTACTCTAAGTAATCCAAGTTGTTCCTTTTGTATTTTGACTGTGATTTTACTGCAGGTGGGCAACCTGAAACAGATGACTCATATGACTAGGAGGGAATAGCAGATTATGCTTGGAGCCATGCTATCACTTCTGACCAAACTTATAAGTTGATTAAAAGAATCTGCAATTTCAAAGATTACAACTGGACAGATGATTGCTACAGAGCTATGAATTCCATCTATGCTGAGTATTACGAGATAGACTTTTATAATATATATGCCCCTTCCTGCCTTGATGGCATAAGCTCAGGAACAGGAGGAAGGACTAGAGATTCTTCAAGCTTACAAATTAAGGTTTCTGTTCAAAGTTTCAAACCCATCCTCAATCATTGTTCCTCTATTCTAGATTAAGAGGACTTGTTTTTTAATATTGCTGGTTTTCTTGGTTCCAGGGATCAAGGAGACTTCTTCGAGGTCTTTATGGTGGATATGACCCATGTTTTGAAATGTACACAAACCAATACTTTAACAGACCTGATGTACAGCAGGCTCTCCATGCAAACATTACAGGGATTCCTTTCCAATGGACTGTTTGCAAGTGGGTATTTCTACATCTGTCCTTTTTTTTTTCTCTCATTCCTTCTATTCATTTTTGGAATTCACAGTCCAGGTTTGACTGGTTGATGCAGCAATTCGCTTTTCTAAGGGTCTCTTTCCACGGTGAATTCAGTGCTTCCCATCTACAAGAAGCTTATTAAAGCTGGTCTAAAGATTTGGGTTTACAGGTTTTTTCGCAAGCATTTTACCCTGTTTATTGGTTTCTAATGTTAGAAAAAAAAAACAACTAATCCTTTTGCCATTGAGTTGAATAAAATTAGGTAGAAGAATAAAAAAGAATGTGGAGTTCAAAAGATTGTTTTTGAATTCAGCTGTGTATGTTTTTGAATCAACATTTTGAATTATATTCAGTGATCCATCATCAAGAAGAGAAGACTAAAGATGGATCACTAAATGTGCTCCAAAATATATACAATTGATTCCAAAAGCTATCTTCTGAATACTAGATGAAATGTAGAAAACTAATACCAATGAATTGTTTCACATAGTTTTTAATTTTCTATGATGGCCAATTGCAGTGGAGATATTGATGGAAGAGTGCCCGTTTTATCTACAAGATATTGCATTGACTCATTAAATTTGACCATCAAGGAAAAATGGCATCCATGGTACCATGGAAAACAGGTAAATCTTTCAAATTCACTCTTTTATTATGGTGCTCTTTAAAGCAAAACAAAAGGTTGGTCTTTACTCTAGAATGTATGTAACCATTGAAACTCTAACATAAAATACATAGGTTTAGAATTATGTTGCTTTCTTGTAAATTCTTTGGATATATATGAGTTAAATTATCAAAAATTATTCTATATGTTCAGGTAGGAGGATGGTTTGTAAGCTACGAGGGACTGACATACTTGACATTTAGAGGGGCAGGGCACTTGGTGCCCTTAAATAAACCTAATAATGCATTGTATATGTTCGAGACTTATTTAAACAATGGTAATCTTCGCACTAAACGGTAATTTTAGTTTTTGCCAAATCGTACAAAAAGATGTGCTCAAAGTCCTTCCATGTGAAATGTCAAATGTTCATATAGTGCTGCAATTGTATCATTGCTCTATGTTCAAATTTATCAAATTATTTTTTAGAATTGAAATTCTATTTAATATGCATATCAATCACAAAAATGTTATAATTTATTTAATTAAAGTAATTGGTATTATTTTGAGTTTAATGGAGTATGATTATAAAACTATGTTATATTATTAGGAAATATTTGTATGAGTTTTTGTCCTTAAAAGTAAAGAAACTTTAGCAAATCAAAACTATTAGTTTTATTGAAGTGGTAATTTTGAAATTGTTGTAACATCTCGCAACTACCATTGTAAATTGAAAATACCTTGGTAGTTTCACAATTGTTAATATACTAGTATGAAGAAACCATTGGTTCTGCCCAATATAACTATATTAGAGTGTTAAACAAAACTTAATACCTCGTATCTTTAGTTTCTTGGCTTAGCGACCTTCTAGTGCATAGGAACAACGCTCCAACTTTTTAATATACATTTGTAGAAGCAATTGAGGGTATGAGAAGATGATTAAGTACTATCTTAGAGATGTAAGATTCCAATTGTGTATTTTAAAGAATAGATATGATATAGTCAGTTTGTATGAGGAGCAAGGGGTAGATTGCAATCTACATTCTCTTACAAATCATTGCACTTGCTTGAGTTCATTTAATAATACTTGGAAGCAATACACTTGCCACTACAAGTTGGCTTTGTGTTCATTAATAAGAGGATTTCTAGGATAGAATTTGAATGTTTTGTTTTTCCTTATCATATAATTCTACCCCTTTTATTGTTATTTAGTTTTTTATTAAGTGGCATAGTACATTACTAGTGATTCTTAATCTCTATAAATAATAAATTAGTAAGAGTACATGTCTCAATCTTTAAGATTTGTGGGAAAACATGCTTGTGGTTTTATGCTAGTGACTAGAAATGTACAAAACCTCAACAATCTAAATAATTGTGTAGCCCACCTTGTGAGCAACATGAAAATTGTCATGAAGAATATAATTGCATTAAGGAGAAAACATAACAACTCGACTAATAATATAAGTGTATGTTCTAGGATTAGTCAACTATGGGCATCTAATTCATGCACTTGTTGGAAAAATTTGTATTAGAGAAGATAGTGAGAGCTTAGAGGGTTGAGATCCCTTAAACAAAGAAAGATCAACAAGGTAGGTAAATTCTACACAACTCTCATTCAAAGTTGAAGCAAAAATAAATATATAGACTTCTGACAAGTGAATGAATGATTAACTTTTATATATATGTATAAGATAGAAGTATATATTTGGAGCACGCATAATGTTAGTTGAACATACGATATCTCTTTTGCACAAATTGTAAGATGATATGGCATGCTCTTGTATGGAGAGATATGTAACAATGAAAAAGAAATAAATCTGGCTAGGACTAGTTGGGAAAGATTTAAGGATTTTCTTTGACATAGTTTCTATCCCATTGGGCACAATACAAATCAAAACAATAAGTGGTTGTATTTCAAGTATGGAAATGGACAAAGTGTACAAGATTACACCATAGAATTCAAAAAACATGTCATGTTATTGTGCATGGACATAGAGGAAGAGTATTTATCAAGTAGCTTGAAGGTCTTCACAATCCCATCAAGAGGGCGATCATCATGAAAACACAAGGACTTGATTAAGATTGTATTCAATACAACTATATATAATAAGAAGAATAACTACCAACCTCAATGGAAGACCTTGGCGATCAAGAATAAAATCTAAAAGGGTGTGGTGCTACAAAAGAAAAATAGAGAAAACTAAGAGTTTTTACAAGTTGGAGTCAAAGGGATAACACTAAAACAATAAAAATGGTACTCTAAGGAAGAATTGGGGAATTTATTACCCAATTAAGGTCTCATTGAGCTTGATTGTGGGCCATTTTTCTTTAATAAGGGAGGTATGATTTATACTAGATCAAAAAAATATGTTCTATTATCAAGAATCACCTTGACAAGTGTCCTCAAAATCACCTTAAAATCTCAATAAATAGAAATTATTGGTTCTATGCATGCGTACAAATTTGAAATTGGTACACTAGTCTCACAACTACCACAAAGAATTTGATAAAATCTCAAGTGATATCACAATTGCTGATTGTCAAAAAATTATGGTTCCATTTGACATAATTGTGCAAGAATTTTAAGTGAAACAAAGTCTTTGTCTCTTCGATTTTTTGGCTTGTTGACCATCCAATGCACAAGATGTACTCTCCAACATATTTATATATACTTTTAGAAGGCAATTAAGGGTGGGGGAGGAGGATTTATTATTGTAGACATAGAAGTAAGGTTCTAGTTATGTATTTTAAAACATATGCTTGATGGTGAGTTTGTACCAATGGATAAGGGGTATAATATAATCTAATTCTCTTACAATTTATTGTACTTGATTAGTTTCTTTTAGTAATACTTGGTAGAAGTGTACTTGTCATTATTATCTAGTTTTGCATCCATTAATAGGACAATTTCTAGGATAAAATTTGAGTATTTTATTTCTCCTTGGCTTAGAATTCTATCCCTCTCTAATTGTCATTTAGTTTTATTAACATAGTCTATTGTTGGTCATTGCTAGTTTCTATAGATAATAATTTGGTGAGATTATGGATCAACCGACTTGATTAAGACTTATTTGAATAACAAACGTCTCTTAAAAATCTCAAAAAATGGTATTTCTTAAACTTAAATGAAATGTCCAAACACATTGTCATTAATATCTAATTGGATAATTAATTATAAATCAATAAAATGCAAGCTTGTATGTATATGAGACTAATAATGAAATTTATGAGATGGATCAGTTGAGACTAAAAGTATATATATTTTCTTAAATGAAATTGAGAGATATTAGGTCTCCTAGACTTATTTGAACAATGATAATTTTGTACACTAAACAAATTTTATTTTCATGTGCAAAACACCAAATTGTATAAAAAGATGTGTTCAAAGTTTCTTCCATATGAAATTTCAAATATTCATATATTGGTTAGTCAGAGTGATAAGTGGATTGATGTTGGAGAGTTGATATTTGCTAGGGTTTGTGTCTTTTGTGCAATTTATCACCATCTTTATGTCACTCTACTCCTTCAAGGCAAGAAAGCTTTTACTCTTCCATATTTATTGTGGGTTTTTTGTAGTCATTTTTGTGGCCTCAAAATGTTTCAACCCAGTAGTTCATGATGGTGTTGATGGTTTGGAAGCTTTCAACAATAGCACCACTAAACAAGCATCTCTAAATATTTGTTCCAAATGTTTTTCATGAGGGAAGCTCTTTGATCCTCCAATGGATGTGGTTTTAACCATCCATAAATTTGATAATGCATGTAAATGGTTAATTTTTTTAATTTGATAGGATATTTTGTTGGGAGAACTCCCCAAGAAAACATGCTTTGTGAATGGTTGAGCAAGCATTAGGCCCCACATAGGGTCCAGCTTGGTGTTGTACAAAACCTTATTAAACAATTCTTTCCTTTCCATTTTGTTAAGGCTAGCCATGCTAAGGCTATTCTGAAACATGGTTCGTGGTATGTGTTGAAATTTCATGCCACCCTTTGATGACCCATCATTGATAACCGATTTGAGAGATCCTACATGGGCCATCTTGCATGAATTCTCCTTGAAGGTTCCTAAAAGTGGCTAAGTTTTATGTTTTCGAACCTTCGGGTTGTTGCTTGCTTGCTTCCTTGCATCCCTCTTCTACACCCTCAATCTCCTCCTTCTTCTTCTTCCTTTCTTTCCATTTCTCTCCTTAGCTTTTCAGGTTTCACCCATCAGGCTTAACCCTTTCCCTCTACCCCTTATCATTCCTTCTAAAAATTAGCTAAGTGTTGATCTTTCGGGGTCAGACTTCGGCCTTACCCTTTACCTCTTGCCATTTGTTATGGTAAGAGGTAAGCTTCCCTTCCGACCCCCGAACCTCGATATGCTCTTTGAAAAGCAACCAAGTGTTTACTTTTTAGGCATCGGGGATCAAGCTTCCCATTTACCTCTTACCTTTGTTATGGTAAGAGGTAGGACACCCTCCCAATCTCCGATCTCTGATGGATGCTTTGAAAATTTGACCAAGTCTCAAATTTTTCAGGCGTCGAAGATTGGCTATCCCTCTTGTCCCTTACTTCCCTTCATTAGGAAGTATCCCTCCTTCCAAACCCCAACCTCTGATGCCCAATTTTGGACTTCGGTGTTCACTCATCTTTCTTCCCTTTTACTGCTTTGCGAGAAGTGGTATGATGCAACCCCAACCCTTGATGTCCGATGGTTCCTTTTGGCCATCGGATGTCTCTCTTCCCTCTTACTCCTTATCTTAATTCTATGGTAACTAGTAAGCCTCATGCCCGATGTTTGAAGCTTGACATCGGTGCCAAAGCAGTGTGTGAAGTATGAGGTATGAAGGTTGCCTGAGGTCTGATGTCCAACAATGTGTTGCTTTTCAAGCCTATGGACCATTTAATGATGTAAAGGTTTTTTTTCAAGCTTGATGCCATGACCTTCCCTATTTTGAGGTTTTTTTCATAGTGGCACCATTAATGCCTAAGTGACCTTCTCATCTACCTATTCGATTTTTAGGCTTCAAGGACATCATTTATTGCCTATCCTTGACTTCTACAGATGATCTAATGGGAACCCATGCTTATTTATGGTTGATTATTATCCTCCCTTCCTTGCCCCATTCCCAGATCATTGATTTCACAGGAACATTTTGGAGGGATTTTGATACAACATTCATTGATGGGTATGGCATGCAAGTCTTGGTTTCTCTAGGCTCTCTTTCTGACACAAATTTCATGAGCATATATTTCCTTGATCAGATCTCCTTGACTGCTAACCCTAGTTGGGTTAGGGTTTGGTTGCATTCATCCAAGTTATGCTTGATCTATAAAAGCAATACTTGTATTCTTTTTTGGGCTCCTATAACAGTTTTCTTTCGCAGACACTATATCTCTACATTCTGCCATTGTAAAGTCTGGCTTTATGCCTTATATTAATTAAATCCAGCTATTGTCATATCTTTTCTTGCATGTTTGAGTAAAACTTCTTACCTTCATGTCTAAATGTGTTTTTTAGTTGATTTTTTGATGTATTGAGCAATCTTAAAGAAAAGAAGGAACAAATTATATCTTGTTGTATCACCTTCATTTCCATTTCATGTTCTCTTTCTATCCCTTTTCCTTGTGAGTTGTTAGAGTAGAGTAGTGATAGTTTATTCATGTGTTGGGTTAGACCAACACATTTACACTTAGATTAGAAAAGGAAGTCAACCTTCTCTAAAGACTCAACCTCATTCACACAAGGTTCCACACCTTGAGGTTGTTTCCATTGTATCATTAGAACACTGAAATCCTTGTTCAGTAGGGTGCATTTTTATGTGACAACAGTTTCTGGCACGCCCGGTGGGACAAGAAGAAATTTCATTTCATCTTGTTGATAGAGTGGTGTTGTTCTCAATGTTCCAGCCTTGAAGAGGCACTCAAACAAAGTACCTGGTGACTAGATGCGTTCAAAGGAGAACTCTACATCAAATTTGGTAACTCAAGTTGCTGCCCAAAACTCCTGGTTACAAGGTGGGCCTGTGCATTCATGCTCAAAATTCAAACAAGAACATCTTCTAGGTGTAACTTTGAATACATTTAGCAACCGTCTTTGTAGAGTCCCTACTAATGTTTAGTAGACTTGATGTTAGACACACAACCCTTGTAACGTAGGCTTTTGATGATGCTGGCACTATATGTGCTTCTAAAGACTCAAGACTACCTAAATCATCCTAGCATAGGTGTTTACACTTGTTGAGAAATCACAAAGATGCATAACAGTAAAAGAAGTAATGTTGACACTATTGCTATGGGTACCTACAACAAAAGATTGTGACTATTTCATTGTCAAGAAATGAATTATAAGAATACTATTGATTAAACCTACACTCTAGAGCATAAAAAATTGAAGTAAACTAAAGCATGAATTTAAAACAAGATTTGTTCATGGATTCATTCATAACATAAAGAATCTAATTATGATAACAAAAATTCATGAAGTAATTACTTTAACAGTAATAAATGTATAGAAGATAAAGTGGGGAACAATTACCTTGAGTGGCCCTTGCTCAAGTGTTTGTCTCCATAGATTTAACCCAAATCTAACTCCTCAGGTGAATGTAATCATGAAAATAATGAACAACCATTCATTGTATAACTCAGAATATCACCTAACTGAACAATCCACTAAACCCTTGAAAAGAACTTCATTAAAATATTAACCAGGGCTAACTAAAAATGAAAGTATATTTTACTATATTTGCTACTGGATAATTAACTGACTTAACCTAAGCCTCAACCATGGAACCGTACATATAGGCATGGGGGGGTTAATTAAATAAGGACTCTAAACTGAAATCATAAATCACCACTCGCTTCATAACAGAGTGTGATAAAGTCTGATCAACTAAAACCATAACTGAAGAAGGGAAGAAGAGTCCAAATAGAACTATGACTCTGCTACAACAAGAGTTAGAATGTGGAATGTTGAAATAGTCATGTTGGACTCCTAACTGTAATAGAGTTCTTCTCATTTAGCTTCTTTATTGAATGTCATAATGATGCACAATCATCTTCAATAAATGCCTCCATTTTTCCAATTACTACACTTAGCTTATTCTAGAACCTCCCTTGCATCGTTGTCTGGAAACTCCTTTCACTACGAGCTATGCCTCCTAGTTGCTGCAGGCTACAGTCTATCTCCTTTGGCTCCTTGGATGCAAAGAGTTAGTTCATATAACAACCACATAATACTAATAACCATAGCTTAAGCACCAATATTCTTTGCAATTCATACATGTATCCACACATCAATTATACAATAACTATCACATTATAACCATATTTCCATATACTTCAAATTAGGTTCAGGTTTGCATAATAAGCATAACAGATAGTAAAGTGTAGGAATATGTATGAGATAAGTGTTTGGAAATGTTTATGAATGCAAAAAAACATTAGAAAACTAACTAATAACTAAACTCATCATCCCCCCCCAACTATCCATTTTCTTGTCCTCAAGCAAATCAACTAGGGGTGGATGTTGTAATGCAAAGTGATTTCCCTGAGATCTATAGCAATATTCACTCCACTAATTTGTTTCAAATAAAATCCTCCATAGCATGCAAGTCTAGCCATTATGGTATCCTTAGCTTCCTTTTGTTCCTCATTCTTTTCCCCTATCTAGTGTGGCACTGTGTAAAGAAGCATTGGTGGCTGGAAAGTGAGTGGTACCCATTTTTAAGTTATTTTTCTTTGGCAATATCCACATACCTACATGTTCTTTCAAGCATGCATATAAAATTATAAAAAAAGTGTGGCTCTTTCCTTTGCAACTCAAGGGTTAAGTTGTCCCACCTTTCTTGTACAAATGAATAACAATGATGGATTAGTCCTATAGTCAGTCTTTGCACTCTGTCATAGTCTTTGATCCTCAAATTCATGATTTTTCTACCCATACTTTTGTATTGTAGGAGTGTTTTCCATTCCTATATGATCACATGGGGGGTTTTGGATTCCTTTCTAATTGGAAGGGCAACTGACTTCTCCCTTTCAACATATTCTTGCATAATCTCCCCCCTCTTTCTTTCATTCCTGAAGTATGATGCTAGTGCCCTTATTTATAGATCACCCACAAAAATTAATGGGTTCCAATTTGTATCATCTAGGACAACATAATTATGCAAATAAAATTCACATAATTGGGCGTGTTCATCAAGTGTGGTGTCAACAAAAATATTGAGAAAATCAAATTTCCTACTCATTGCAACTGGCAGATTACTGATCAATCTACTAAAATGATAACTTGAGAATTTTTCCTGTAAGAATAAGGCATATGTCCTAGCAAGAGTTCTGCACCTAACAATCTATGTAGCCTTGTCTGTTGCTTCAAGCTTGACTGTTAACTTTTTCAACTCAATGTCTTTACTCTCTAGAACTCTAGTGTACTCTAAAACTATTGTATCTTTTTTTTATTCTAATTCTCCTTTTGGTGAGAGAATTCTTGAGTAACTTTCTATAGCTGGTAACCTAGAGACATGTTGTAGGATAGGTTGGAGTTTTTACAGTAGGGGTTCTTTTGTTCTTAGTTGCAAGCTCTTTGTTTCCTACTTCTACCATTGCAATTTGTGCAAGCAAGTCTAATTTAGACACATGCCCATAAGTATGCAATTTCTCCTCCAACTCCTGAATTTTCAATTAGTTATTTCCTTGTCCCTTTGTTCATAAGTTTCTACCAGTTCTTCCAATTTTTCAATCCTTCCTAGTGCTTCTTGTAATTCCTTCCTTACATTTCTTTCCTCTAAGAATAGATCCTCATATTTCTCCAAAAATTGTTCATCACCACCCCTAGTGTACTCATAAGGTTCCTCACTATTAGGGCTAGTTGGGATTCTTTTCCTACTTTTGTTTGCAACAAAAATGTCCTATGAATCTTATCCAGAGGTAGTTGAGATGTATCATTTCCTTTTTGTGGGAACATCCACATTTTTCAAAAAAAAATTCCTTTAATTTTGAATCAATCTCTATTGTTGCAATGTCTTCTTCTTCTTTCTTTTTAGATGAGGTTGGAGTTTCATGAACCTCTTCTATTCCAGGATGATCAGATGCTACATATGTTGATGTTTTCACACTTTGCTCCTCTGGTTCTCCCCTGTTGTGGGTAGGTGAAGTAGTCGATGAAATAGGAGGCATTTCCCTTAGAGATGCAGTAGGTGACTCTAAGTTTTTTGGGACTACTGATTCCTCAAGAATATTGTTAATGTGTTCACAAATAAAAAATCTCTCCTAGGAAACATGTGGGTACTGAACCCTAAGGCTTCTCTTTACTAGCAAGGTAACCAAATAGTAATGGGACAAGGTTGAATCATTTATTTTCCTTTGATACTCAGATCCCATTCTCTTTAACAAATTATAGAGGAAATTAAGTACATTAACAAGTTTGTTGTAATGGAGGTGACTCAAAAGCTTGAAATGTACAGTATATAGAATGGATTGTCTACCATCACAAGTGATATATTTAACCATGTAAGAAGCACAAGAAGCGTATACCATGGAAGTAACAACCTCTTGGTGCCTTGTGATGACAATTCAAGGTTTTCTCCGGGCTCCCTGAATTCATCCCTGATAGCTACTACATTTTCTTTGACATGGAATTCAACTCCATTTCTTGATAGATTAGATACCTTTGCAATTGTAGCCTTTGAAGCGTCCACCCTAAATCCTCTGAAAGTGGCTTCATCATGTTGGAGTGTTGCTGCAAACTACCTTGTCATGTCTCCATTATATTCATTTAACTTCAGGAAGTAATATAACCACCCTGCTCTTATGAAAATGGGAAAGACTAATTTATCCTCCAATATCTGCTAGTGTGGAGATGGTTCCCTTATGACAATATCACCTCCCATGATGGGATATACTTACTCTGCTCTACTCAAACTCTAGAAATTTTAGATCACAATTCAAATTCATCAACCTACCAACCCTTTATATATGCTATACTTGTATGTACTTCTTCAACTACAACTTCAACTGTTATGTCTTCTCCCTTTGTTTCAATTGGTTTAGCTTAAATTAGCTTAGAAATTGGCTTGGAATTAGGAGACAGATGACAAGAAGGTTGCAGAAAGGGGAAAAAGGGGTTGCATGTTTGTTTCCTTTAATGGAAATTTTTTGAAAACCTTGAACTGAAATAATATACTATCTCCCCCCAACTAAAATCTTGAAGTGGCCTCACTTCAATGTACTTACTAGGTTGAGGGAATGATTATTGATTATGGAAATAAGATTAATGAATGTGAAGCATGTAGAAACAAATGCGAGGAAACATTGAAAGCATTGGAAATCTATGTTACTTATGAAAAATTAGTATGCGTACCTATTGCTTTAGATGAGTTCATAACTCCACATGTGTGAAGCTTTTGCAAGTGTGTTTGTAGCTTGATTTTGATTTGACATTGGTTAATTGCTATAGATGATGGAATAAATGATAGGTTTGCACGTGTGAAATAAAGGTTGCAGAATGCACGGTTCATGGAAGATGAAGTGATTGTTCAAATGCATGAAAATTGAGGTAGGCGACATGGAATGGATTGGTTAAGCTGTATGTATTGATATGATAGGATTGTTGTTGTATGTATAGAAAAATTGGAATGAATTTGGATGATATTCAATTAAGGTAGTGCATATTTTTGAATTTTTTGACAAGTAATTGTTGCGGGTACCTTCAATAACAAGTCCTGATATGAACTGTGGCAACTTTGAATCATGATGATATAAGTCCCCACTGCATCGTGGAGCATTCTTGAAAAAGATTTTTTGATTGTGTCAGATGTGTGGTGTGTGCACGTGAAGTTGGATAAGGAATTATACCTGTGTGATCTCAGGAGGTAAGTTGTGTAGCTTATTTGTTGAGTCACTTTGAGAACTGGTAGTAGTTTATGTTGAGTTGTCATCTTGTGGTAGTATGTATGTATTAGAATCAATGCTTGGACCATATCCATGTATTAGAAAAAGAAGGAAAATATCTTTCTATGCTAGTTTCTTGTATATTTTCATTTTGCAGCCATTGACCAACAATGAAAATATAATTGCATCTATGGTCTGCAATTTGACTGCTCCATTTGGAAATACTTTTCATATTTCATATGGTCCTAGCCATCTACATTGTAGCTTCCCCTTATAATCTTTATATTTGGAATCATATAATAAAGTCTAGTCACCCACATTGAATTCTTTAGTTTTTATAAATTGATCATTCCATTTAGTCCTCTGCTTTTGAATTATCTTTGTGTGATGCATAGCCTCCATTCTTAGTTGATCTAACCCATTTAGATTGTGTAGCCTCTCCATCTGTGTTGTTGTCAAGTCCATATCTAGTTCAAATATTGTTCTAAGTGTCTTGTATTCAAAATCAATTGGTAGAACTATTGTTTTACCATACAACAACTCATAAGGTGTGAAACCTGTGGTTATTTCCCATGTTGTCCTAGAGGTCCATACTGCCTTAGGTAAATTCTAGTTGCCCAATCTTTTCTGCGAATCTGCACTATTTTGGTTAGAATATTCTCAATCTCTCTATTTGTAACCTCCACCTACCCATTGGCTTGGGGGTGATAAGGTGACGATTTTTTATGCTCGATTTCATATTCCTTAACCAATTTATAAATGAGTTCTAAAGTGAACTGGGGACCTTGATCAATCACATTTTCTCTAGGTACTCCATACCTAGTAAAGATGTCTTTATACAAGAACTTTAACTGCATTCCCATCTCTAGAAAATTGTAATGCCTTGACTTCAACCCACTTTGTTAGATAATTTGTACAAACTAAAATATACTCCTTATTATGGGATGCTGGTGAAATTGGGCCTATAAATTCCAACCACCATTTATCAAATGGTGCTAGTGCCAACTATGACTACAAAAGCATCTCATCTATCCTTGTTGGGTTACCCATTCTTCGACATCTATCACAACTTGTATACTTTACTAAATCCATATGAAGATTTGGCTAGTAGTAGCCAGTTGTTAGGATCTTGAGGGTAGTCCTTTTGGCTACAAAGTGACCCCAATAGGGCTCATCATGGCAAGCTTTTAGGATTTCAAAAACCTCATCTTCTCTTATACATCTCATTATATTATCTAGACCCAGGTGTAGAATAAATAACCAACTACCCAAGAATATGGAAATATTTTATGCACAAGCTGTCTCTTTTCTCTAGGACAAAAGTGTGATTGCATTTGTCCTGCTACTAAGTAATTAGTGATGTCAGCAAACCAAGGTGTGCATACATTGAGAGAAAAAAATGCACTTGAATTGAGAAAAGAATCATCCACAACACCTTCTTCTAGTTGTGTCGATAATCTAGACATAAAATTTTCCACCATATTAGCCTTCCTAGGCTTATCCACTATGGTTATATCAAATTCCTATAGTAAGAGTAACCATCTAACTAGTCTAGGTCTCCAACCACAGGTTTACTCATTAAATATTTGATTCCAGTGTGATCAGTGTGGATAAAGACTGGGTACCATGTGATATAGTGTCTAAACTTGTTGATTACATATAGACAACTACCAACATCTCTTTCTCTGTAATTGTATAGTTGAGTTTTGCTCGTAATTTTTTGTTGATGTAATAAATAACATACTCCTTATTACCTTCCTATTTTCCCAATACTGCTCCTATAGCACAGTCAAAAGCATCAATGTGTATATGGAAAGACAAGGTCTAGTTAGGCCCTCTCAAGACAAGTGCTTTTGTTAAGGCTATCTTAAGTGCTAGTGCTGACATTCTGTGGTCCATTCAAATTATATATCCTTGGTGAGTAAAAAAAATAGAGGTGTTAAAATTTTGTTGAAGTCTTGAATGAACCTTCTATAGTAGCCTACATGTCAGGTAGAAAACTCCTTACATCTCTTTGTTTTTGTGGCACAAAAAGTGTGGAGATTATCTCAATTTTGTTGGGATCCACCTAAATTCCTTCACTTGATATAAAATGTCCTAGAAAAATCCCTTGGGTCATTATTATGAAGCATTTCTCATGACTCATGGATAAATTGTGTTCTTGACACATTTTCAAAACCTTCTCTAGATTGTTGAGTGCATAGGTGGTGAAATCATCCATGTAGATTTCCATGGAGTCATGAGCATAATTTGAAAAAATACTTAGCATTGCCCTTTGGAAAGTGGCTATTATTCAAGCAACACTAAATAATTGGTCATGAGTATATTGGATTTTTTTCCATACCATGGGTTTTGATAATTGTTGGTTTTGGATATCTTCAATAGTTGTATTATGGTCTTTTATTGGTTGAGTATTTTTATACTATTAGAATGCTACTATATTGAAGAGTTGGAATTAGTGTATTGGTGTACACTATTATTGTGATTAATACATATTTGTGATCTCTTTGGTGGCAGGGCTTTTGTGAAAAGCTATCTCCATGCAAATCTAGTGTCATGTGTTTACTAATTTTTATTACTAATAATGCTAATTACACACTTCTCCAAGTTCTATTTTAGATTTAAATGGTTAATCACATATGAACAATTAATTAAGTTTATACGCTTAATTCATATACCTTCATTGTATTTGTTGACTTGATTCTAAAAAAGATCTCATGTTTAATTTATTCTTTAATTATGGAAATAATGAAGTAACAATAATTTTAATCATGAAGTTATTAATTGTCATTTTTATATGGCTAACAATGTTGTAATTTTAAAATTTGTGCTCTAGATCTAAGTCAAATAAAATAAAGCACATTTAGAGGTGGAGGATCCCCAAACCCATTTAGATGATTGTGATAATGCCCTATGTATAGTCAATCAATTTCTATCATATTCTCCTTGTCATAATTCACCTACAAATGGGAGATATGGTATTTGTCATTCTCATAGTTAGCTATGTAATGAATTTTTCTAGGTTCTAGGTTGTCTTCTCCATAATGTAGTGGTAATGGGGATGGTGGTGACTTTGGTCACAATGGAGTGATCCCTAGTACTTGGGCAACCTTGTAGTTTAGCAAATTTCCCACCTTGGCCTTGGTTATCGAGTCTACTTGATAGGACACATAAGAAGAAGAGAAGGATGACATTCTTGTTGGTCAAGAGCTCATTCCTAGTGATGTAAATCTCACTAATATTTATTGGGGGATAACTTGGATGATCCTTTAGGTCCACTACTAAAATATGGGTTTGTGGTTCCCATGGTGGGGTGCTGTCATAATAGTGGTTTACAATTCCTGAGAGGAATGAATTTTAGCTAAAATCACATATTTTTAGAAAATATAATGATTTAAGCCTTAAAAAGTTCCATTTTAAGGATTCCAATTGAAGAGGGTTTGATCAAATCACCTTAGATCAAACCCCCTTTGATAGAACCTTGTTAGTTTTAAACCATACCTATAAATGCGTCTCCTTTACACCTATCAAAATGCTGATAAAAAATCACATTTGATTTAGCTTTTGGGGGATCAAATGAATTCATTTCAAATTTATTTCAAATGATTATGGTATTCCTTAGAACAAGCTATCCAATGAATATAATTTTAATATGTTTTGGTTTTGTTATGTATTTGTTTTTTAAGTTTTATTAAACATAGGTTTTTCATTGAAAATGAATTTCTTTGTTCTTCACATGTGGAAAAATAGAAGATTATTAAAAGAAAAAATTGAAAAATATGAGTGCACCAGCTATTGAAGTCCTTGATCCAACAAAAAAATAAAAATAAAAAATTGACATATACAAAAAAAGTTACGCGTTATACGGTCGCGCTGTGCCTGAATAATAATTCGTTTGACTTTGAAACTTGATTAAGGAAAGCATATTCAATAAAAACTATATAACCAAGTGGAAGCACTAGATATCAGAGTTACAAATCTGAATTTGAAAGAATTAGAATTTTATCCTTCATGGAAAAAAAGTTATGCATTATACGGTGTGTGACACTTTTTAAAAATGTTGTTTTCTAAAAAAAAATCAATTTTCGTGGGAGATGGAAAAAGAAGTGCAATTTGATTCCAAAAATTTTGAAAAAAATATTTTTAGAATCTACAGAAAAATTTGATGAGACTCTAGTTTGCACCATCTTCAAATTCCTCCCAGTTTAGCCGCTATAGGTGCCCGAATGTGAAGATTAGTTAAAAATAATAATTTCAGTGTCTAGTTTGGCCAAAAATTGTAAACCACTATTATGGGATCACCCGGTGGAAATAGTTTATGAATTATGCCTAAATTTTCCTTTGATCTTATAATTTTTTCACATTAATGATTATTATGACATTTTTTATTGGAAATATTTTAAAATGAGAGAATGGGACCTCAATATGCCTTTTACACAACCAATTTATTGGTGGTCAAACTTAACCTTTACTCGTGTGATCTTTGTGATTTTTAGCCCTCATATTACAAACACCCCCTCTATATAACTATTCACTTATTGAAATTTATACATCCTAAATAATAAACATACAATATTTTTTTCTAATTGACAAGGAGCCACCCAATATTGTATTGGGTTGTGCTTCATTGATCTATTTATATACAAATACACGAATTGTCATCTTCCTTCCACTTTGAGCACCTATATTGAATGGAATTTTTATTTCCTACTTAGATTTCAATCTCCATATCCTCGTGTCTCTTTTCCAATGTTAGAAAATGCATCCTCTAGCACATATAAGTAATAATTTAAGTAGAAATGAATAAATTTTATGCATATAATTAATGTACACTTGATTGTAACTAAAGCCAATGGAGTATAACAAATAAAGTGACCAATAATGGGAGATTTAATCAAAATTTTGATGAAAAATAAGCATTAAATGCAAGCACTAAGATACATTATTGACAATATACCAAGTGTTGTCAGCCAAACAAACATAAGATGCCAAATAACTAAGAGGTTAAGAAACATAAGAACCCAATTAGATGGTTTGTATATACAATTTCACTATCAATCCTTTATCTCTTTCACTCCATCATGCTAAATTTTGACCTCTCATATGATACCATTTCTTTCACCATGTATCTCACACATAAATGGATAAGAAAGAAGTCATTAGTAACAATTCATCATAAGTAATTAGCTCAAACGTATTTTTAATCATTGATAATTTAAGATAGTATTAAGTGTTACAATTTCAAATAATCAAACATCAAACAATCAATCATTGATGTAATCAGATAAATCATCATGGTCCAATTTACTAATTTATCAATTATAATAAATCTAATAAATAATCCATCATTAAGTGATTCACAACTAAAATAATAATTAATAATAGGTTGATGGGGTACTATACTAGGTGATATTTCTATTACTCTACCAAAAACTTAGCTTTCTTGATCAAATTTAAAGGTCTTTGACTATCCATTATTTTCATTCTAGATGTTCATATTTTGACAAAATAATTTGCAATATCCAATTTCCTATTTGAAGGATTGAAAGTTCTCAGTTGATACTTCTTTGCGTAAGTACAAACCTCTCTACTTGATTACTTATGGCTTTTTCCTTAGCAATTTCATACAAGACCTTGAACTCCAACTAGAATATTCAATATACTATTACCACTAAAGCTCAACATTTTCTAAAATCTAGAAAGTCATCATAGAAGTATAAAAAGATCATTTACCATTTTCAAAATTTAGAAAAGAAATAAAAAATATATATTCAACCAAAAACAATATCTATGTGAAGAATTAATACGTAAAAGAACCAAACATTGTCCTAGACAATTCAACCCCACTTTCACTGTTGTTAGAAGCTAAAACTCAAGTGGAAGAGAGAGAATGAAAATGCTCTCTCATAGGGATCCCAACCTTCTTGACATTTTGTTCATGTCCACACCGGGGTGGTTTTGAATTTGTTTTTAAGTGATTAGCAATGTATTAAAACTTTCAATATATTATTACATTTAACAGCAATAATTGGCACTGGAGGAAAGAAAGAACTGTAATATTCTTTTCATGAGCAGACATTCGCTGGGACGGATTCCCCGGTAGGTCCTTTTCTGGGTAGGGAATCATCATCCAACTTATTACAGAATATATTGTTGTCTAATAAGATTTAAACCCGGGCCAAGAGGCAATCAGAGCTTCCTTAACACCATCTGGGCTAAATCTTGACAGCTGAAACGACTGCAAGCAACATATTTTTTTATAAATTTGGACAGATAAGTATAATAGATAAGATCACCTGTAGGTAGAGTTGACAAGCTTCCTGTACATGCTTAACTTGTGAGTTTACTCTTTCCAAAGTGGATGGTCGAAATGTGATCTAAAAACAATCTTAATTAAACTGTGGAAAATTAGTACCAACTATTCCTGTACATGGTTAACTTGTTATAAGGCAATATGGTTGGCCTTGTTCCACGCTTCAGTGAGCACAGTCAACACCTCCGCCATGGAAGGTCTCTCGGATCTGTAAGGCTTTACGCATCCGCTCGCAATTTGCAGCACGATCTCAATGGATTCTGTATGAACCTTCACGTCATCATCTGCAATCCTGGGATCCACTAGATTTCTGATGTCACGGTCCGCTCTGCTATTGAATACGTGGGTGGCATGTACGATAGGCTCTGCCCCGCCGGACAGCGTGCTGATAATGGCCTTCCGCCCGGAAATGAGCTCCAATAACACCACGCCGAAGCTGTACACGTCACTGGCTTCGGTCAGCTGCCCGACAGAAAAATACTCTGGGTCCAAGTACCCGGCCGTGCCCTTCACTTCCGTGGTAATGTGTGTGCAGTTGGCGGCAATGAGCTTGGAAATGCCGAAGTCCGCCAGCTTGACCTAACCTGCCTCGTTCAACAGAATATTCGTGGGCTTCACGTCACGGTGTATGATGGGTCCCGCACTAAAGGGGTGGAGATAAGCCAGCCCCTCCGCGCAGTCCACTGCGATCCGCAAGCGGTGGTCCCATGGCAGCACGTCACCGTCGCAGGGGTGGTATAGGAGGTCCCCTAGGTCAGCCCCGGCCACGTAGTCGTAGACGAGAATAAGGTCATTTTTGTGCTGGTAGTAGCCCGGGAGCGCCGTCAGATTAGGGTGCCGGAGGCGCAATAGAAGCTCCACATCTTGGTAGAAATGTTCTCGCTTCTGCAGCTTTACTATCCACTTAATCGCCACCAGTTTACCACTCGAGATGTTGCCGAGGAATAATTTGGCGGAGCCGCCTTGGCCGAGCACCCGCCCTGGAACGAATCCTGCCGTCGCCTGGCGGAGCTCGCGCTTGGTAAATATGTACAAACCCTCCGTCGGAAGAGGGCTTCTGCTCCGCGTCAAAGTCTCCGCCGTGCTGGCAACGGTGGATTCATCGTTGGAGCGGCGTAGTCTCTTCACCTTTGCAACGAAACGAAATACCAGCGCTACAACGGCAATGGCTCCTCCTGCTGCGACCCCCGCACTTATGCCGATTCGAACCCGCCGCCTGCTACAACGGCAATGGCTCCTCCTGCTGCGACCCCCGCACTTATGCCGATTCGAACCCGCCGCCTGTTTCCTCTACCACTGTCGCCGCTGCCGCCATTGGCCATGTTGTCGATGGTCATCGTCGGAGGCGACGGGATGAGGTTCGAGGTGCCGAGGTTGTCTTCATCCTGCGGCTGGGCTTAAACATCACACACTAAGCTTTGACTGCTTAGGTGGATGTGGGCCGGCAAAGGCTATCCAGCCCCCAAAATGGCATGGGGGCATGGATGCGCATCATGCATGCACGTACGAGAGCACAGAAATAATTGTATTCAGAAATGAAGGGGTGTACGAACAAAATTTATTAAATTTAAATTTCATTACCGGCACATTAAATTTCCTTCCGTCTCGTGTACAATTTCATTTCAGAGAAGTTCGCATGATTGGATTGGTGGAAGTATATGTGCTGTGGCATTAAACATATAACTTATGTTTTTTTTTTTTAAATTTATTTATTAATAAATAAAATAAATAATTGTTATTATTATTATTTTTTTATTAGAATAAAAGCTTTTATTAACAAAGAAAAAAATAAGAAATAGGAGTTTGTTGGGAAGGTATTTCCAGCAAAAACTATCTCCTGTTAACCAGGTTAACAGCACAACAAAACCCAAACCAAGAAGAAACCAGCATGAGAACAAATCGCCCATATACATGCAAACAGACTTTGCCATAGTGCATAACTCACGTAGCCTGTATATTTAGCAGCTCACTTTTTAACTTTTTAATATTTGTTATGTTATGTTTTATTTATTTTATTTTATTTATATTATTGATTCTATTTTTATTTGAAGAAATATTTTGAAAATAGTTGTAAAATGAAATAAAATAGAGAAAACATAAAACAACATAAATAATATAAAATAATCCAATATTGATTAGTTTTTAGTGATTTGTATGACTTGATATTTATTCTAAACTAAGGGAAAGGGGCCCATAGTGGGTAGGGGGCTAATGATGGGTATAGAAGTAGGTCTGAGTGGGCCTCATAGTGGGTAGGCTTAATATCCAATAAACTTACAATTAATATCTAATTGCAAAACACTTTTATCCAAAAAGTACACAAACTGACAAATCATGTGATGCCACATCAGCACACCAATAATACATGACTTAGTGACCCACTATCGGTCTCACCTTTTTTTTGGGCCGTTTTGGACACCTTGTCAAAAAGCGTGCTGATGTGGCATTATATTTGATGATGTGGCCTTGAAACCAATTTTTATAAGCAGGGGGCTTGCTAAATAAACCGTTGTACAAATTTGGGAGTGATTTGAAATTTTCACAAAGGACTTTGAAAAGTGTGAAGTTAGGTGACCCACTATAGGTCACTCTCCCTTATATGTTGTTCTTTGTGTATTTATTCTAACATGAAATTTGAAATCAACTATTTAAGATAAATATTTATTGATTCATTATTATATTTAAAATTTATTTTTTAAGATAAATATTTAGAAGGAAAATAAATTTATTATTGATTATTTAATTATTATAGTTAAAATTTACTTTATAAGATAAATATTTTGAAGATAAATTTCAATACATTTTTAATATTTTCATTTTTAATGTTCTTGTTATTATTTGATGCATTATTTTATATGGGATCATTTTTTATATTTGAATATTTATTTTTTAATTATTTATACAAAATTATTTAAGATAAATAGTAATAAATTTAAATATATTTTTAATATTTTTCATTTTTTTTAAATATTCATTCAAATATTTTAAATAATTTTGCATAAATAATTAAAAATTTATTAAAAAGTTAATAAAATTATTTATTGATTATGAAAGCATAGATATTTATTAGAAAAAAATTATTAATTATCATCAACACTAAATGATCATCTTTTTTTATTTTTTATTAAATATTGGTATTTACAATAAATATTAAAAAATCCAAAGGTAAAGATTAAAAAATCATGACCAACGTGGGGGGGGGGGGGTTTAATCTTAACCTTTTGATTTTATTAAAAAGTTAATAAAATTATTTATTCATTACGAAAGCATAGATATTTATTAGAAAAAAAATTATTAATTATTGTCAACACTAAATGATCACCTTTTTTTTTTAATTTTTATTAAATATTGATATTTACAATAAATATTAAAAAATCGAAAGGTTAAGATTAAAAAATCATGACCAAGGTGGGTGGGGTGAATCTTAACTTTTCAATTTTTTAATATTTATTGTAAATATTTGAATGAGTATTTTTTCAAAAGAAATGAAAAATATTAAAAATATATTTAAATTTATCACTATTTATCTTAAATAATTTTGCATAAATAATTCAAAAATAAATATCTAAATATAAAAAATGATCCCATATAAAATCATACATCAAATAATAACAAGAACATTAACAATGAAAATATTAAAAATGTATTGAAATTTATCTTCTTTCAAAATATTTATCTTATAAAGTAAATTTTAACTATAATAATTAAATAATCAATAATAAATTTATCTTCCTTCTAAATATTTATCTTAAAAAATAAATTTTAAATATAATAATGAATCAATAAATATTTATCTTAAATACTTGATTTTAAATATCATATTAGAATAAATACACAAAAAACAACATATAGTTTAGAATAAATATCAAATCATACAAGTCACTAGAAACCACATCAATATTGAATTACTTTATTTACTTTAATAGTTATTTATTTTACTTTAGAACTATTTAAAGATTATTTTATATTATTTATGTTGTTTTATGTTTTCTTTATTTTATTTCATTTTACAACTATTTTCAAAATATTTCTTCAAATAAAAATAGAATCAATAATATAAACAAAATAAAATAAATAGAACATAGCATAACAAAATTAAAAAGTTTATTTTTAATAAAATGTTATAAAGTTATCTTTCTAAAATAAAAAAATAAATAAAACATAACAATTATTTATTTTATTTAATAATGAATAAATTAAAAAAAACATAACTTATTTTATTTAATAATGAATAAATTAAAAAAAAAACATAAGTTACATTTTTAATTCCACAACACATATACTTTCACCAATCCAATCATGCAAACTTCCCTAAGATGAAATTTTACACGAGACCGAAGGAAATTTAATGAGCCGATAATGAAATTTAAATTTAATGAATTTTGTTCGTACGTCCCTTCATTTCTGAATACAATTATTTTTGTGCTCTCGTACGTGCATACATGGTGCGCATCCATGCCCCCCCATGCCATTTTGGGGGCTGGATAGCCTTTGCCGATGTGGGCCCATTCCTTCCGCTAACGTCCATTCCCATCCGTTTCCGTTCAAAAAATAATCTTCGTTCACGTTTGAATTTGAACATTGTTCCCGCGCATTTGATCGCATGAAATAAAGAGGATGGCAAAAGGTACGCCCGTCTACCTCACCACTGAGGTATTTTCAGGTAGCGGACAGAAAATACGGTATCCTCACGATGCAGTCATTGTGAGAGACAGGTTTTCATCACGATCAGTTTTATTTTCCAGCGTATTCCTCGCTTGTGCCAAAATGGGAGCTTTGGAACAGGGTATGGACATCCATCAAAGCAGAACAGAAGGGCAATTATTGTTAGATACATGAACTATTCTGGTAGACGTGTATGCAAAATGTGCAATCATAGACAAGGCATATGAACTGTTTGACCGGATGCCTCAAAGAAATCTGATATCATGGAATGCTATAATTGCAAGATATGCACAATGTGTGTTTGTTGAAAAAGATTTAGAAACTTTCGACCAAATGTGATTGGCTGGGGTAAACCCAGACTCCGCAACCTTTGCCAGAATCCTCCCAGCCAATGTGAAAATGGGAGCTTTGTAATAGGGTATGCACATCCATGTCAGGATAAACGATAGAGGAGTTTGGTCAGATGTTGTAGCTGTAACTGCCCTGGTAGACATGTATGCAAAATGTGTAAGCTTAGACAAGGCACGCGAACTGTTTGACAAAATGGCTCCAAGGATTGTTTGACAGAATGCCATGATTGTAGAATATGCAAAAAGTGGAAGCATAGACAAGGAACATGATCTGTTTGACAGAATGCCTCAAAGAATATGGTAGTATTTGATATAAAGTGTATACAAAGATGGTAGAAATAAGTATTTAATAATATATACAAATTTGAGTTTCACAGTATCTGATATGAAGTGTACTGAAACTGGTTATCAACAATAATTTAAAAATCTGTAGTAGTATTTGATGTCAAATTACAATCTTTTTGAAATTATTTAAAAAATGTAGCATTATGTCTCCTTCTACTCACAATAATAATTGTTTTGAGAAACAAAACATAGACTTTTGAAGATCTAAAAGCATAGTTTCTACAAATCTTTACTATTCCTTTAATTAATAATATTTTTATTTATTTTCTCTATAAGTAGGTCATTAGTTCCCAAACATAAGGCTTATTTCTTACTCAAATAAAATTACTTTATTTTTTTTTATCTCATACTACAACATAAGGATGTCTTTGTTTCATATAAATTCAACCATTATTATAGAGAAGCAAATCAAGCTACCCATATTCTAACCAATATGAGAATTGACCAAATTGAAAATACTATGGTCTATGACTCATCCTTGAAGATAAAATATCAAGATTTAAAAATATCATTTTCATAATGATCACATAGCTTGATTTCATGTATTCTTGTGTTGAGAGGGATAACAACAGTTGCCTCAAAGAAATTTGGTCTCATGGAATGCTATGATTGCAAGATATGTACAATACATGAGTTTGTTGAAGAGGATTTAGAAACTTTTGACCAAATGTGATTGGCTTGGTTAAACCTAGACTCCACAACCTTTGCCAATTTTATGTTGGAATAAGAATAATATTTTTTCAATTCAATCCTTTCCTTTCCAACATAATATTCTTGAGAAAATATATTATTGTTTGAATATTTGTGGATATTTTAGGACTACAATTTTTTTTTACTAGAGCATACATCTTGGTGCTTCTTACTTTTAAAAGCTCACTTCCCCAATGTTTGAAAATATCTTTGAAGGATTTGTCTTAAAATTACATATTTTAAAAGATGAGGGTGCATTTGGGGTTTTGATAATTTTCCATGATTTGTAAAGTCAATGAAAAGTGAACTAAACCCAAACATATGGTTATTATGCATTTTATGAAATCATTATACTCAAGCCATTTCAGAAAGATAAAAAATATATCTAATATCTTTACTATTTTTTCTTAAACTTGGTCTTTTGTTTGTCCATGTGAGTGTTCCATTCCTAGGTGTTAGATCTTAGAGTGTATTCATCTAGATAAAGGAACTAAAATTAATTTGTAATTAAGTGGCCCTTCTTATACCTTCCTATTTGTCATTTGAGGTCAATATTGTAGTAAAATATTTGATAACCATATATAATTAATTTATGATGGGTTTTATGATGTAATAAATTATCTCCCATAGTTATCTCCTAAGGGTGGTACAATTAAGTCCATATATGGTGAACATAAAAACTTATAGAACTTGGAGACAATGCTAGGTACTTGAAAGTGTTTCCAATTGGTTATTTGGTTTACCCTACCTATTTTCATAATTAAAAAAAAAAACCATTAGAGGCACCATTTTCTTGGATAGATGAGGCATTCATTCATGATAATGTTGTCATAGCTTATTTAACTCTTTAGAATTGATTTCTATTTGTTTAAAAGGATCATGTCTCGTTTCTATATATCTAAGAAATGCTTTACTAAGTATCTTTTTTATATAGTCACGGTCAAACTTGGGTCTAATGAAGGACTATTCAACCATCCAGACTAACATCAAAGTAAACACACAACACAAAGATCTCATAAATAACAATGAATTCTTATTTATTTAGGCTTACATGATTATCACGATGATTACAACTTCTCACTTCTTTGTAATGGACTCTCTTACATGCTAGGTCATAACCATTTTATTAAACTTATTACATATGATAATTGAAACATAGATTGCACTAAAATATAGCCTTATAATTACATACTCGTCTATTGCATTAGCATTTCCCTTTACATTGCACTCCACTTCATACTCCTTGTTCTCTATTCACAATCTTTATTTGAGACCACATAGTATCACTCTGATTATGTTCTACCTCTCAACTTCTTCCCTTACCTCTTCATGTACCTTTACTAATCCAAAATTCAACATATATAACATCCACAAAGTTTTCTAACGATTTGTGTTGGCCAAAAGATGGAATAAATTCCAATACCACATGTAACATGTGATTAGCTATAAATAAAAAAATATATAAATTTAAGTGGTTAAATGGTGGATAAACATCCTCATGGTGCTCAACACTCATTGTCAATGGTTCAATAAATCCTTACAAAAATTCTTGTGTTATTGTGCAAACTCTAAATAACTTGCCACACATGAAAATCATCCTAATTGTTCACAACTATCCCCTTGGTAGAAACTCTTGTTCCAATTTACAATTTTTCTCTCATGTAATTATTGTTATATATTAACATGAAACTCAAAAATAACAAATCAAACTAATCCCAAAACTTTGAAAGCCTATTTCAAGTTATGATGAAATATAATATTTTTCTTCATCACAAACTACTATCCACAAGCTAATAGGGAAACAAATTATAACTAAACTAAACCACTTTTCTAGAATGGTGCAAGATTACCATACTACCTAGGGATGTCTTACATCATACACTTGGAGTTGACAAAAAATGAGCTTCATTTCCCAATATAAGCTACCCCTACCTAGGAATTCCAACTTGTTACTTCATCTTCAAGTATACCTCAAGAAATCCACCTTATGTACTAAATTTTGTATTATTATTTGACACTCAATTATATCAATCATCTTCTATATTATTTTTATTTTTCTTATATTGCATCACAGTCTTCTCTATCCCTCACATCTGTTAGCCTCCTTTTTGGTTGCACATACTCTTATATTACATTCTTTATTATTTCATGTTCCTCAATAAAACTCCTTCTCCTATTATTTTTCTACTTTGTCCTTTGGTTGAGACTTCTATCCTCATTGTTGATGTGTTTTTTATGCACTTCTCAACATAGGTAATGCATAGGTGCATCACCTCTCTTGCAAGATAATCTTCCACAATCAAATTGCAGAACACTATCCCAAGGTCTCTAATGTTAGGTCATGACTTGCTTGGGATACCTTAGTTGTTTTAATGTAATCTTGTTGGTAATCATATGGCAGACTTACGCGAGTGAAATTAGATTAGAGTTGGTTCTTCCAATGGAGTTCTTAAGATGGGAAAGTGGTTGCACAATTTTTGTAGGTTCGAACAAAAGCATCCCGACGGAGTGAAGAGAGAGAGGGGGTCCCCGTTCTGAACGGGGCGTGTGTGCTATGGGCACAACACTCACATTCCCTTATCTATGGTACTTTTGCATTTACAATGTTTTTTAGCGATCCAACTGTTGGAAGCAATTGTCCTTGCACCAAAATATTGACCTATTAATTTCTGGTACAAGCGTATATTTATACAAGATCCACAGGAGGCGATTAAGCTATGTCACAAACTTGAACATTGCACTACACAAGAGAAGGAGACCAAGAGAAAATTCTTGCAATAATCCCCCTCAATGCAAGTGAGGGGTTTGAACCCGTGACCTCAACTTTGATACCAATTGTTTGAAGCAAATTTCGTTGCACCAAAAGATCAGCCTATTAATACCCGATACAACTACCAAATTTATACAAGATCAACGGGAGGTGGTTAAACCATGCCACAAACTTGAGCGCTACACTGCACAACACAAGGGGACCAAGAGAAAATTATTGCAACACCAACAATACCACATATCCTTGGAATCAATGCATATCATTCCTATTCAACACACACCCTTGCATTTCTCTAAAATTATCCCTCACTTACCCTTAGGGGAATCAACTTGTATCTTTAGACATCTTTCTGTATGGTGTAGGTGTTATCCCTCTCATCATACACCTCCACCATACATGAAACACATCCATCAATGTAATGTTACATATCACCTCATCAAAATATACTCCAATGTTGAGCCTCAACACACACTTTTCTTTTATAGTATCTTATCTCACTACTGCAACCATCCAATCTTATATGGGTGTGACTACTTCATCCACCTTAGCCCAAAATTTTCTACCATTTCTATAGACACCATTATATCAATACTCACTACTCATTGAACATTCTATACTCACAATGTCCATCCTAAACCACATAGTCTCACTCTTCTTCCATTCTACCTATTTTGTTCTTCCTTTACCTCTTTTCTTACCTTCATTCAATCCAAAACATATTAGTATATATAGCATAAATTTTTTAATTTGATCAATATTAGCCACAACATAGCACAAAGAAGTTGATACCACATTTAACTTAAACCAAAAATAATATACTTACAAATACAAAGGGTTAAGTAATGGAGAAGACTTTGTGTGGTGTTTTACACTTCTCCTCAAGGGTTCAATAAATCCTTATCTTCTATTAGTCCAAAATTTAAATCACTTTCGATGCATGAAAATAATCCCAATTATACATATTTTTCCACCCTATAGATGCTCTCAAACTAGTTTTCTATCTTTTTTCTTATTAAATTCTTCTCAAATTTTAATATGACACTAAAAATAATAACTTAAACTATTCCCAAAACTATAAGTCAATTTTAATCTCTAATGAAATGTGGTAGCTTTCTTCATCATTACTACTAACTACAACTAGTTCAAACAAACAAACAATTGAACTCAACGAAAAAATCTATTTTTTCATAATGATTCAAGATTACCGCATTACCTAGGAATGTTCTTGCATTACTTTTGTTAGGGGCATTGAGGCCCATAAAGTTCCAAGTTAATATTGTCGTTGCAGTGGTGGGGGTGTTGCCCCCTAATTTGATGTTTGTTATCAAAATTCAGTGTAGATTGAAAACTAGATTTGATCTCTTCAATTGTGACTTCTTGAACTATCTTACAACCCATTCTTATTTTGGGGTTGTAGTTAACTTTGGATTTTTGTCTCTTCTATTATGGTATTGATAAAAAATACATTGAGACCAATATTTTGACTTCCTCATCTTTTACCTTTAGGTCTTCCTCATATTCTTTTAAGCCACTGGACTTTTATTCTAATCATTGAATTTTTAGTTCAAGAGGAGTTTCCTTAATCTTTCCACCAAAATAGGAGAGCAAGTCATCTTAGTGGAAATTGATCAACTATTTTTTTTTAGGGTAGTTATATCTCCTCATTTACTTTAATATTTTTTGTTGGGATTTTTTGTTTAAGGATTCCTTAGGCTCAACTAATGATTTTCTAACCAATTTCATAATAATTTGTGGGATCTAGTCTATCCATTTTTTTTGTGTAATGGAATTTTAATTTATAATGCCTACAAAATATTGGATTAACCTCAATTTATATCAACTAATTCTAGTTCCCTATATTAGATTCTAGTAGAATTACATTTGATGAGAGATTGGACAAATATCTTCTTATACATACCCTAGTATAAACCCTAGAATCTCCCTACATAATTAATTCATCTAAGATTTCAAAATTTTAAAGTGAGCTATCAATCTACTCCAAGATTGTGTGGTACCAGTATTCTTCAAGAAGATAGTAAATTCTAACACCTCCACTGCTATCATTTAAGGATCAAGAGTTATATTAACTAAAACTTGATTTAAAATTAAGGACATTCAACTAGATGATAGTCTATGTTGTAGCTTTTTAACTTGAAGCACATGAAAGTGGCATATATATTTTAAATTTTGAATTGATGTAAAATAATTAAAGGTAGAATTTTTAACATTTTTATGTTTTATTTAAATTTTTTTAAAAAAATATTAGGCTATTTTTCTAAACTTGACACTTCATTAATTATTTAAAAGGTTCAAAAAATGATATGATCTCAAGAAATATTCTCTCCTTTAGGGCATCATATATATTTTAATCTATTTAAAAAAATAGTATATGTTTAGATAAAAGGTGAGAGATCATTGATAAAAAATGATTAATAAAAGTGAAACTAGGAATATATTGTATAGTGGTTAGATGGCCAAGTTTGAGAAAGAGAGGGTGAATTAATGAAGAAGCTGGAGCATTGGTATTTATTTGAGGAGACATCTATTTAAAAGTGGACATGGAGGAAAAAGAAGTAGTAGGGGATCAAGGATGAGGATGCCAAAATAGGAACCCAAGTCTCTTGAAAACCTCTAAGATCCTAGTTGACAAAGACTCCCCATGATAGCCACTATGAGAGTGTAAGGAATGCATGAAAAATACTAAAAAATTGCTAGTCAAACTAGTCCACATAGTATTGAAAACAAAAGTAACTACATGAGAATTATTTAGAATTTTATGAGAGAACAAATTCCCTAGTTTGAGGCTCACCCATTATATCATCATAGGTAATGGCAACTTGACTATAGATAGTCAATGGTAGTAGAAAATCCTAAATGTACCCATAAGCAATTGTATTTGGGAAGTCTATATTCTACACCAAGTCCATGTAGTTAGAGAGGAAATTAGAGATGATACCAAATTAGTTAAATATCTTGGTTCCACCTTGAAGACTATCACCTAAAATAGCTTTGAAAGCCTTTTCCAACATGGGGCTAGTCTATAGAGAAAATGTATGCTAGTAAGGTGGAGTCAATTAGACCTAGAATGAATAGTTATAGTTTTTGTGGAAGCATGTAAACCATTCTATTTATTTCCATCTCACCCATTCTAATAGGATGTAGAGAAGAAGAGGGGTATGATGACAATTGAAATAGTAAGAGATCATAAATAGGAATGTGCCAATGATCAACCATAGGAGGTGAGTAAAGGGAAAACTATCATTCACATTTACTATTGATTCAAAGGTAGGTTGTGGTGGTACTATAGAGTTAATAAAATCCCGAATAGAAGAAATTTAGATGAAAAGTGGATTTAAAAACTAATTTCCCATAATTGTTTACCATGTGGAGTTGTAGGCTAAGTAAATGAGTCATTTGGCTAAGAAGATTTAAATGTTGCATAGAATTTAGCAATTAATGAAAGGATACATGAAATCAAACTATGTGATCATTATGAAAATGATATTTTTAAATCTTGATCATATTTTATCTTCAAAGATGAGTCATAGACCATAGTATTTTCAATTTGGTCAATTCTCATATTGGCTAGAATATGGGTAGCTTGATTTGCTTCTCTATAATAATGGTTGAATTTATATGAAGCAAAGATATCCTTATGTTGTAGTATGACATAATTTTTTTAAAAAAAAAAGTAATTTTATTTGAGGAAGAAATAAGTCTTATGTTTGGGCACTAATGACCTACTTATAGAGAAAATAAATAAAAATATTATTAATTAAAGGAATAGTAAATATTTGTAGAAACTATGCTTTTAGATCTTCAAAAGTCTATTTTTTGTTCCTCAAAACATTTATTAATGTGAGTAGAAGGAGACATAATGCTGTATTTTTCAAATAATTTTAAAAAATTTGTAATTTGACACCAAATACTAATACAAATTTTTAAATGAACAATTGAAAACAATTGTTTGCATGAATATGTAAAGTTTTATACACATTCAAATTTTCTAATGGTAATTTTTCTGTTATATTTGTTACTAAAATTATTGTTGATAACCAGTTTCAATACACTTCATATCAAATACTGTGAAACTCAAATTTGTATATATTATTAAATACTGCCATATTTCTACCATATTTGTAGACACTTTATATCAAATACTACCATATTCTTTGAGGCATTCTGTCAAACAGATCATGTTCCTTGTCTATGCTTCCACTTTTTGCATATCCTGCAATCATGGCATTCTGTCAAACAATCCTTTGAGCCATTCTGTCAAACAGTTCGCGTGCCTTGTCTAAGCTTACACATTTTGCATACATGTCTACCAGGGCAGTTGCAGCTACAACATCTGACCAAACTCCTCTGCCGTTTATCCTGACATGGATGTGCATACCCTGTTACAAAGCTCCCATTTTCACATTGGCTGGGAGGATTCTGGCAAAGGTTGCAGAGTCTGGGTTTACCCCAGCTAATCACATTTGGTCGAAAGTTTCTAAATCCTTTTCAACAAACGCACATCGTGCATATCCTGCAATTATAGCATTCCATGAGACCAGATTTCTTTGAGGTATCCGGTCAAACAGTTCATATGGCTTGTCTATGCTTGCACATTTTGCATACACGTCTACCAGAATAGTTCATGTATCGACAATAATTGCCCTTTTGTTCTGCTTTGATGGATGTCCATACCCTGTTCCAAAGCTCCCATTTTGGCACAAGCGAGGAATACGCTGGAAAATAAAACTGATCGTGATGAAAACCTGTCTGTCACAATGACTGCATTGTGAGGATACTGTGTCGTCTGTCCGCTGCCTGAAAACACCTCAGTGGTGCGGTAGACGGGCGTACCTTTTGCCATCCTCTTTGTTTCATGCGATCAAACGCGCGGGAACACTGTTCAAATTCAAACGTGAACGGAGATTACTTTTTGAACGGAATTGGATGGGAATGGACGTTAGAGGAAGGAATGGGCCCACATCCACCTAAGCAGTCAAAGCTTAGTGTGTGATGTTTAAGCCCAGCCTCATCCTGCAGCAGCTGTGTAACGCAGAGAACATTTGAACCAAAGAGGATTTCTTCAGGGTTCGGACCCCACAACCCCACTGTTACGGCTATACCGCAGCGAACGATCTCCCTGGAATCCGTCATATTTAAGAATCGCATGGTCTTATCTATGACTTCGCTTTGACATTTATGGCAGGCGTCGGACCTATTAAGCTTGGGGCCGTTGCAGGCCCTGCAGGCGTTGCGGAGGTCGACGGTATCCCATATTTGGACCATTCTGGCGTACCTGCATAGCCCTACTTTGGCAGTGAAGGTGAGGTGGTCGATCGGGCAGTCAGAGGAATTGCTGAAGAAGGGGGAGCGGACAAGTCCCCTCGAGTGGAAGTAGCGCACGAATTCGATAATGCACTGCCTCGAACCCGCGTCGGCCAGAAGAACTTCTCCTGTCTGGTTGGCATGGCGGGAGATTGCGAAAGTAAAGGAGGCGAAGGCGTACCAGGAGCAGTTTCCTTGGGCGGTGACCTGCTCCGTGCTGTTTCGGTAGCAGGAAGGCGGTATCATGCGGGACGCCACTGTGAAATCATAAGGGCATCCGCTGCCTTCTGTCTTGGGAACCCTCCATCCTCCCAAAACTAAAAGCCAAAGCCACACCTTTAATTTGTGTGTGCTTGAAAAAAATATCAGTTGTTTGGGTGGAGAGTTGTTTATATAAAGTTTGTGTTGTTATTCTTTAATAGGTTAGATAACATAATCTTGATGTTCCACTAATAAGAAGATTACCAAACACAACTACATATCTTAGTATTTTTGGTGATACATAAAGTTTCCATCAAGAGTTGAAGTGGTCTTTTTGTATGTATATCTAAGGGTCCTTTTTTGGCCACATTTTAATTTTCAACAATTGTTAGTCTCGATTGAGCAAAGGTTATGCTTCCGTCACTACTCTTAAAAAACAATGCTTCTAGTTTCAATTCCAATGTGTTCAAACTAAGATTTGTCTCTTTCATTAACTTGTTATACCCATACTTCTATATGAGCCGAAACTTGGGGGTCTTTTCTTATGAAAGCTACCCAAAACTAATTTGAAAGCGTGCTTATTTTCATGTTGTGCAAACAACTTGATGGTAAAATATAATCTCCTCAAGACATCATTCTTATTGAATTTGGAATTTTCCCTAGTTATTTGTGGTGATCTTTTAAGTGGTAACAATGATCAATAGACTTTTAAGTGATTTCTATAAATACTCATATGAAACATTCAAATCCTTTACACAATTAACACAACATGGGATCTACTTTGGATGGTATGCCAAGGCTTCTACTCTATTAGATTGTCCCAATCTTGTAGGCATTGTCATGCACATGTTTCTTTTGTGTAAATTTTTAATTGATGTGGTAGAACTTTCTACAGAGACAAATAGGTCTGTTCGAGATGAGATATATAAAGCCAACCTACAATCGAAATATTTAGAGCCTTAGGGACCTCTTTCCTCAAAGCTTTAGCAATTTACTACATATATATTTTCACTTTGAGATGGGATCATCCAACCTCCAGATTACATTATGCTCCAATTGTCTTGTAATTTGCGAGTCCCTTTAGAATGGATCAAGATTTGTTCACACCCCCTCCACAAAGATATGGATCATCATATTCCTCAAGAGAACTCTACTTGTTAGATTTGTTCAATGGAGCCTAAAATTTCACAACTCGATGTTTACATGTCATATCTAAGCTACGTTTGCAATGGATTTCATGGCTTATCCATGCCTTGTCCCACTAGATATAGAGGGATTTTTAATAAGTAAAATACTTGCATATCTAATAGTAACATTCCTACATGCTTCCATAGCAAATTCAATCCAATTTGTAGCATATTTTATGACATGATTTCAAGAAAATGGTGCCTAAGGAGTATGGGCATTCTCTGCAATCATACAAATCATGGGTATCATTTATTATGGATCTAGCATCTCCATCCATGGGGTATTAAGGATCCAAAATTCTTCATTTGAAAAGAGGATGGGAAAATGATAAATAAAAGGAGCATAGTAGAGAGAAAATCATATGCAACAAAACCCTACAATTCATAGATTCTAGATTTGGTAATGGCATTTTAATACTATATTGATATGGTTTTATCTAGAATTTGTAATAAATCATGTGTAATCTTTATAGATTTAGTGACTAAATATAGAATCAACCTTAAGTGAGTGTCTTTGTATGTAATGTACATTTCTAGACATTTGTTGGGGTGATCCCACAATAGTGGTTTACAATTTTTGGCCAAACTGAACAATAAAATTATTATTTTTAACTAAATCTTCACATTTGGGCACCTATAGCGGCTAAACTGTGAGGAATTTGAAGATGATGCAAACTAGAGTCTCATCACATTTGATCTGTAGATTCTAAAAAAAAAAATTCAAAATTTTTGGAATCAGATTACACTTCTTTTTCCATCTCCCACGAAAACTGGTTTTTCAGAAAACATCATTTTTAAAAAGTGATGCACACTGTATAATGCATAACTTTTTTTCCATGAAAGATAAAATTCTAATTCTTTCGAATTTAGATTTGTAACTTCAATATCTAGTGATTCCACTTGGTTAGATAATTTTTTATTGAATATTTTTTCTTTAATCAAGTTTCGAAGTCAAACCGATTACAATTCAGACATAGCGCGATCGTATAACGCGTAACTTTTTTTGTATATATTGAAATTTTTATTTTTATTTGTTTGATCAAGGACTTCAATATCTAGTGCACTCATATTTTTCAATTTTTTTGATAATCTACTATTTTTCCACATGTGCAAAACAAAGACCTTCATTTTCGATGAAAAACCTATGTTTAATAAAACTAAAAAAACAAATACATAATAAAACCAAAACATATTAAAATTATAATCGTTGGATAGCTCGTTTTGAGGATACCTGATTCTAGTTGGGTTTGTGAAGACTCCTCCATTTTCATCCTCAACCCGAGCTTCAAAGCGTAAGAATATAGGTTTTTTTTTGTGTTTTAGGAGGAGAATGAGGAATAAGGGGGCTTTGTAGGGTTCGAGCGAACCCCCCTAGGGGTTCGTTCAAACCAAGGTTCATTCGAACCCTTAGGGGTTCGTTCAAACCAAGATTCATTCGAACCACCCTCAATATACATTTTTTTTTTGGGGTGGGAAATGTGGGCCTAGTAATTAATGGGTTCAGTCGAACCCTAGTTTAGTTGAACCCCTTTTTGGTTCGGTCAAACTTGTAGGTTCATTTGAACCCCTAAAACTATTTTTTTTTCCATGGGGTCATTTTTTCTCATTTTTCCTTCCTCTATCAAATTGTAAACTACTATTGTGGCTTCACCCATTGATTAGTTGGCTAGTCATCCAACAATAAAATCCTCACGATAATTTTTTGATATATCTTCTCAAAATGCTAAAGGAAATGTATGGATATGTAGCTTATGAATATTAAGTAGACTCATTTAGTATTGTACAAATATAGAATATTTATCCCATTAGTTTTGTTGTATTTCTTTCTTCTATTTTTTACATTTTAATTTCTTTTCTACTACTTTTCTCCTTTTTTTTTTCTTTTTTCATCAACTCTTCTTCTCTTTCTCTCTACTTTTTTCTTCCTAGTTGTCTCTCCTACCTTCTCCAAACATTTCTCCCTCCTTTCTTTATTTTCGGTTCCTTACCCCATCTCTTCCCAAACTCTTCTTACGGTCATTTCTGCAATCTATTTCATTATTTTCCTCTTCTTGATGATGAATCATTGAGTGTGATTTGAAACATCTTCTTGATGATGAATCACTAAGTGTGATTCAAAATGTCAATACAAATAAATAGACACAATTGTATCCAAAATTTTCTTATCTAAATCTCATGGATTGTGGAAAAATTATTCCTACTATTCTACAAATATTTATTATTTTTCTAGATCTATGTGTAGAGCCTAGCTTTCCTGTGCATTTTGAAAGGCGTAGCCTTTTGTGGTATCTTGATTAAGTTTTCGCCTTAGACTATAATTGTTATAGTTTTGTATGAATTGAAAGACTATTTCTCAACTAGATAAAAGGCATTTGTTTACTAATGGCTTCATCTCTGCATCATTCTAACACACTCAAACCAACTCGATATAAACTTCTTTTAATTTTTATATATTTTAATAGTGTGTTCTAACTATCATGTATGAATATATACAACAACAATAGAGATCATCATTAATTTCAAATTTTACATTTATATGGAAAAATATTTTCTCCAATAAGGTGCTTGACCTTGACCATTGCAAACTAGCATATAAAGACAAAGTGACAATTGAAATATTGGTACACTATACAATGGGCATGGTTTGTATCAAGGTTAGTGTTTAGCATTTATGGTAGTATATGTGGTAGCACCTTGGGGAAACCCACCATGGTTTAGGAGAGCCAAAATTGTAGGAGGTCCTACCCACGGTCTCAATAATCGAGGTCTTTAGTTGCCCAACCTAAACATAGGTTTTGTGATATTGTTTCCAAGTTTGACACCCTTGATGCTTAAGAGACTATTCAACCTTAGGGATTTGGGACCTACAATTCATATCACCAACACAAGTTTTATTTAAAAAGAGACTTGTGCTCCTTAAAATAAAGAAATATGACTTTATTTAGCCAATCATTTGAATGTGTTTAATCTTATTTTGAGTTAGTTAGAAAGCATTTATGTTAAGTTAGATGAGGCTTAGGATAAATTTGTTTTTCTATTATACTCTTTACCTTAATCTTAGAAAAACCTAGTAGTTGCAATTAATGTGTTGTAAGATTAGGGATAGCTATTACAAATGAAATCTTGTTAACAAAATATTGAAATCCAAAATAATGATTATACCATCATTTAATTAACCATAAATTAGATGTGTGGAAGTATAAATCAATAAATCATAAGAGTAAATGTTGGCATTTTTTGTGCCCCCCTTGTGGTTCATCAATTATATTCGAGCTAGGATATCTTTCATAGACCACATTGCTATTTTGCCTTGCCTTGCCTTAGCCAAAAACCAAGTTCCAAATTTCCCAAAAAATTGGTTGTCTTAGTTTTGAGCTTTACATCTCATAACTTATGCCCAAATGGGTGTCCAAGATTGCAGGTTTGATGAGGTTTGGATCAAGAATTGGCCAAGGTATGGCCAATAGGATTTTTCTATGGTTTGTCAAACCACTATTGGCACTAGTAGAGATTCTTTAAACTAGGGTCACCTTTGACAAAGGTTTCTAGAACCTCTCTAACCTTTCATTATGTTTTAAGTTCCATGTGGAGGTCTAATCATTGACAAAAGAAGCAGTAAGTTTGAAAGGAAAGTTTGGAAAGCAACAAAACTGAGAGGAAAAGTAACCAAGTATTCCATTGGCAATTTTAGTTGTTTTCGAAACCACTGTCAACTTCAACAAGGTTTCATAGAACCTCTTGTTTTTCTGACAAGGTCCCGAGTTTCTTTGTGAGGGTGACTAAATAAAGTTTCAATTTCGACATCTCCCAGAGGTTTCATAACCCCTATTGGTCGCTAATGAGGTTCTCAAAACCTCATTGCATGTCATTGTCGAAGAAGAAAATAAAACAAAACAAAGTTCAACATCGAATTTTTAGATGGTTCTAAGAACCATTGTTGCCTATGAACCTCTAAAAAGGCATGTATTAAGTCACATGCTCGACACCCCTCACTCGATGAAGGAAGCTTTAAAAACCTAAGTGTAGTCTTTCAAGCTTTCGGACTTTCACTTACTTGCTTGCCACCATATTATCGCTATCAGCTTTGAGGCCTTCCTGATTACTTCTTAAGAATTGACTAAGGCATTTTCCCTTTTCGAACTTCAGGCTTTTGGTCTTTCCTTGCTTGCTTACCGCTTTCAACCCATTCCCACAGATGTTCCCCCCGACTCTTGGTCCTCAAAGTCTTCCTCTTTCGCAATCGTCCTAGTTCTTTTCATCCGATTTCGGCCTTTGAGTTTTCTCTTTATGCTCTGTCATTTTCGACGTGTGTTAAGCGTCAGTCTCCATCCCTGACCCCTGATTTCTCCCTTTCACCCCACAGTCTTCCAAAATATTTTCGCTAGAGTTTTAGACTGTGGTGCCCCTCTTCCTCTCCATCAACAAGCGGTAGCCCCAAAGCTTAATGTTTGACAATGTCTTTTCTTCGAGGTTCCAAAACCAAGAGTGTTCTTCTCTCTAACTTTATGACAGGGATTTCCTAGTAAGCCCAACGCCCAACAGCCGACAAAGGTAGCCTTTCGGGGTTGCAAATGATTTAAATTTTTATTCAATGGTTGGCTCAAGCCTGAAACTCCGACGATACTCCTAGGAAGAGTGTTTTTTACCAGAAAATACCATTAATGCTCGATTCCTCTCAAATTTCCAATGTCAACTTTTAAGCCTACGAAAATGGTATTTGATGCATTTGAATGCGGATCCAAGAGGGATCCAAGAGCAACAGGGTTGAGAGAATAATATTAAATTAATAATCTCTCAACTACATGCGCATCCAAACATATATTTCAAAGAAGTTGGAGATGTAACATTATATATTAGTATTGCAATTAAAAATGACACTATCCTAGCATTCTTCTATTTGATATTATAGACTGCAATGATATTAGAGGAATCACAAATAAATCAAGCACAAGGTATGAGTGTTATGTCCTTGTTACATAAAGAGAACTTATCCATTCTCACTAGCTTCATAAGAAAATCTACGATATTATCTTAATTTTTAGCCTTCTATTATATGACCTTACCATTCCCTACCATCTCATGAACAAAGTGATATTGCATATTAACATGCTTGGAACAAGAATGGTACTGGATTCCTATCCAAATAAATAACAATTTGACTATCATATATGATCTAAACCACCCTACAATCAAAACCAACTCCTGACATTATTTACTACACATGCCTATATAAGGAGGTAGTATGGTTGTAGATACCATGTTTGGGGATTGGTTTTGATTATAGGGACTTTAAGATCAAATGTGGTAGTTAGAGTGCTATTTTTTGGGCCAAGAATTCAATGTACCATGCTTATACTATGCTCGCAAATGTACTATATTACTTTATTTGTAAGATTGTAGAAAGTGCTAATTTCATGATTTAGAAGGTTGACACTGTAGATAATGTTATAGATTCACTTATTAAACCCATGAACATAGGTAAGCTCTCATGGTGCAAGGAGGCCATGGGTCATACATTATATACTTGATCCATCTTATGTCTCATATGTATGTCATTACAAAGTATAATATCAAGTAGGAGAATGTTAGGATAAGGTTTTCTTAACCTTGTAGTCCTATTGTATGCCATGCTTCTCCAATTCCTTGGAAACATGTACATGGATGCCTAGGGGGTGACTAGGTCAGTTATTTAATTATTATTATTTTTGAATAACTTGGGATATTGGTTGTAATGACATTAAGGGGGGTTTACTGATGATAGTGGTCATTACAAAGTGGTTTGAATGTTTTTACACCACCTTCTCATCACTAGGTACTAGGTGACAAAGTGGAGCATCTTCTTAATATTGGCTGGGTCCTTTGTGAGTTATGAACTTCATTTTGGAGCATCATTTTTAGGGAAGTGTACCCATGATGTGTAAGAGGTAATGGATACTATTTTAAGTAGTTGCTATACATAGATCATTGAATAAATGGTGATGTTTAGTGGTTATTATTCATGGAACATTGACTAATTGGTCATGAGGGCATTGATTTTTTCCCATACCATGAGTTTTGATAGTTGTTGGTTTGGATGTCTTGGATAGTTGTATTATGATATTTTGTAGGTTGATTATTGTTATACTATTAGAATGTTGCTAGATTGAAGAATTGGAATTGGTGTATTGATGTAACACTATTATTGTGATCAATACAAATTTGTTATCTCTTTGGTGGAGGAGTTTTTTTTTTTTTTTTTCTATGAAAATGTATCTCCATGCACATCTAGTATTAAGTGACTAAAAATTTATTATTAATAATGTTAATTACTCACTTCTCCAAGTTCTATTTTATATTTAAATGGTTAATCACATGTTTGATTAATTCATTTTATACACTTAATTTATTTTCTCACTTGTTTCCCAACAAATATTTCATGTTGAAAATTTCTTCTTTACTTATGGAAATAAATAACATAAATTTTAATTATGAAGTTATTCTCATTTCTATATGGATAACAATGTTGTGATTTTAAATTTGTGCTCTAGATCTAAGTCAAAGCAAAGAAAGCATGTTTAGAAGTGGAGCACCCCCAAAACCATTTAGATGATTGGGATAATGCCCTATGTGTAGTCTGTTGGAGCCTAATATTTAATGCAAATTTTAGGTTCCCATATTCAAAGAATTGATTTTGGCACTCAGAAGTAAAGTTGAAAAATCTGCTTATGTAGCTCATTTTGAAAAATCATTACTTTGGATTTGTTTTTTTTTTATGCCAAACCACTTTGCATACATGTTCATCTACCATATGGGAATGTGCACACCAATTTTTAGCTTCATACGATCAGTTTTGACAAAGTTTGAGAAGGCCAAGTTGAAGGGTTTTTGAGAAAATTTGCTGTCAACACAGTGAAAATCCTGTTAAAGTGGTCAACTTTAAGGGTGAATATTAAGCAAATGAATAATGATCATAACAAAATGGTTGATTCCTTCAATTCTCTACACCAAAGTCTACCTCCATGCCAATTTTCAGGTCTCCAGGGAATCATTTGATAATTTTGCAAAGCCAAAACCAAATGAATTTTACATAGTTTGGAAACTGCATTTCTAAAACAGCTACAAAATAGTCAACTTTGATGTTTGATATTTTATGAATGAAGATGATTGGTGAAAAAATATCTTGCACACATGTTCACCATGCCTAAATGAGCTAATATCCAAAGTTACAGCTTCTCAAAATCACATTTGATATTTTTTCAAAAGGGGAAAATGGAAGGTTTCAATTGAGCTTGACAGTGGTAATTTTCAGAAAATGTCAAGTAAGCAACTTTGGGAATTTATAGTTTGCATTTCCGACAACTTCATGCCAAACCATTTTATGAGCATACTCTCTTATCACAACTCAACATGTATGTTCATTTTCATGGTCAAACCATTTTATGAGCATACTCTCCTATCACAACTCAACATGTATGTTCATTTTCATGGTCATCATATGAGTTTTGATATGCTTTTTAATTGTTTCACCACTACTCCCGAGCTAGATTTGGCACTCCAAAAAATTTACAAATTTTGAAATTCTAAGAACGACCCAGTTGGTCTTTTGGCCTCAAATCTTTCCAGTTTCAATTTTGTTGGATGTTGAGCTCATTTGGTTCAGTAATTTAAAATTTCATTTTTCTTGCTACAAGCTCCGGCAGGGCCAGTTTACAAAGGAAGTACCTTGATTTGGTGAGTTGTTCGAAATCCGTAAAAAACCCACTTCCAAAATAATTGATCACGGTCACTTACAAATTTTGATGGCTCCAGGATGCTCTGTGTGCCTGCGGTGAAATATGAAATATTTTCACCAAGGGCAAGGTAATTATTTTACCTAGAATATTTTAAATGATTGAAAGTAAATTTTCATGGAGAAAACTAAAGGAAAAAAATAAGCTTTGAAGTGGGTGATTATTTTTGTTGAATAAAGATGAACATATTAAATACAAAGTAAAACACCTTCACGAGGCTCGGAAATATTTTCACCAAGGGAGTTAAAAGGCGGGTAATTACTTTTTGGAGTGAAAAAGTAAAGATCGCCAACAAAGGAATTAAAGCTTATTGCGAAGTGATCTTCACGGAGACAAAGTTAACAAAGATTAAAAATATTTAATTTGTCAAAATACAACTAATTAAATATTTTATTTTTTGAAGTGTTGCACCGAAAGGAAGAGTTGTACCAGAGAGATGCTGAGAAGAGTTGTAACCCTAAAATAATGTATATATTTCAAATGAAATCAGAGAAGAGAGATTTTGAGGAGAAATAAGTAGGTTAGGTAGTTGGATAGGGTGAACTGTTGCCCAAATAAATATCATGCTGCACATTGTAAAATCTTCTAAAGTTATATAATGGAGAAGAACATATTTATCTAGTGATCCAATTATGGTGTCAATTGTTTGTCGAATTTATTGAAAACATTATCTGGTTGTCTCCAAGGTTGTCATTTCTTGATTATTTAAATTGAAATATCAAAGATATTTTTCAATTTATCAAAGCACACTTGTTGCTCTTGTGTGGTTCAATTAACTAGTTTCTGCAAGACAGGATTAATCCTTTTGATTAATCATAGTAATTTGGAAAATGACATTTGGATCATTAAGAAGAATTTGATAATTATACTCTTGCAAGTTTTGACAAGTTGTAAACAGTCACAAGTGCCAAGCAATTTGAATTATAGCCATTAAGCAAGTCACCCATTATACAAATCTTGACTCCATTAGCCCAACATAAGTAGGCACTGGTCACACTATTCACATCTTAGAATTTCATAAAACCTTATTAAACCATCCACATTTCAAATTCAATACTAGGAGTAGGAGTAGTCAGCAAACTTTTATCTATTACATTTGTGCCATTGTAATAGACCCATTAAATCAATCAAATCATACAACTTTAAGTCCGCTTCATTCATATAGGTACACCCGTCCAGGTCTAGCAGCACTTGAAGAGAAGAAGGTCTAAACCATTTGGCCTTGTCTGTTACCCTGAAACGTAACAAGAGATTGACAACCTCTTGAGGCATTTTGCCTCTGTTTTTGAGAGCTAACAAATTGGTGACTCTACTGGGGACAATCATCAGAAAATTCTGTTCCAACCTTTCCATTTAAAGAGTCAATATAAATTTCACATTTGGAGTGAGGAGATTCTGTTGGGGAAAATAAAAAATAATTTTAAAAGAATCATTTTCCTACTTTTGGAAAAGTAGGTGGCGACTCTGGAAAAAAATTGATGAAAAATGTACGACAACCTTTTGGAAAAACCTTTGAATGAGCTATGTGATGAACTAAACAAAGTGAAAGAACTAGCTAAGAGCAAGAGAGAATTACTTCAAAAGCTGAGTGAATTGGGTATCTTTCCTGCTTTAGACACAACATAATATATACCATTCTCCGATGAGGAAGGATATTCAAATGCAAGTGGTCCTTCGATTCCACAAGCACTTCATAATACAATTGAGAATTTTCACAATAAAGGTAATGCACTTTGTTCATAACAAGATATTTATTCACCACAACCATCAAAGCAAGTAAATGCTTATCCAGTCCCTCCTGGGCAAAGATTGGTAAGTTATCAAGATTGTCAATGTGATCAATTTCAAGTGCAACATAATTCTAGTCCACTTGGAAATATCAGTCAGAATCTGCAGCAAGGTACGTATCAGAACCAACAATCTAAAAATTATGAATGTGTCAAAAATCTTTTGGAGGCCCTTCTTGACATAAGAAGAAATAGAGGAGAATTTGGGCATTCTTTGATTTGCAGAATGTTATAAATTTGTATGCAAATGCCTATGAATTACAGACTCAACAGACCCATGTTTATTGAGTAGTTCATGAAAGTATATTGGCCCAATTCAATTCATTGGCCTAAGTCACTAAAACTGGTCACTTATGACCAAGTGAATGTGTTGATTGATATCATAGATAAGAAAAGGGATGAGGATAATTGTGAAATCATTGATGAAGACAGAGACATTGATCAGATGATGTAGCCAGTAGAAGATGAGACAAGTACAAGTCAGAATAATTCCTATGACAGCTTGCATGAGGAAGACGAAGATGTAGAAATTCTCTCTTGCATAACAGATTGTGATAGTGTATGCTATGAAGGATCTGTTGAATATTCAAATGTTGATCTACAACAAGATGATTCTTGCAGTTTTGGTGATGATCAAGAGGAAGAAGCAATGGACAATGCAAGTCCATTTGACAGTGAACAAATAATTCCTCCAGTTGCAGTTGAAAGTCATGAAGACACATTTGATGAAGAAGAGATTTGTACATTTGAAAATGGTTTTAGATTTTTTCAAATCCATTATATGATGAGAAGATAGAAGAAGATCAGATGAAACTTTGCCAAGGTATGCCAGAAAATCAATTTTATGTATTTTCAAATCCACTTTATATTGAAGATGAAGTGTTTCTTGATAATCAAAGTGATGCACCAAGTTGTGAGAAAAATGAATATGAGATTAACACATCTGAGCTACCATTTTTTGATGATGAGAAGAATAAAGAACACAACAGTAGTATGGTGGATGATGAACCATATTCACTCAACAGTGAGCAAATCTTAGATCTGTTGGAAATGGAGTATATAAAATATACACATCAAGATTCAAAAAATTCATTTCTAGCATTAATTGATTCAAATATTCATGATGATAGTTGTGTGGATTAGAATTTTGTCCCATTTCCAATCAGTGATATGGAGGAAGTAAAAAATATTTCAAATATGGTTGTTTCAAAAAATGTTGATGTGGAAGAATTTTTGGATTTACAAGAATGGCATTCTGATGGTAAATTTTTAATACAATTGGGAGAACATTTTACAATATATGATAATGAGCAGAATAATGAGAAATGTTGCATTGAATATGCACACACATTGTATGGTGAAGATGACAGACATTTATTTCATGATGATAGAGAATATGAATTGTTGAATGATAAAAGGAACATAAGTCAAGTTGAACACAATGATTCTCTGAAAATTTTCAATAACAGCGACAGGGTAAATTGCACCAATATTTTCAAGAGGAATCTGATGAACTCAAAAAAACAAGGTGTATGACAGGGGAAAATAAAGACAATTCTTTTTGGTGGCCTTGTGCCATCAGCTGTGGTATGTTTTTTCAAAAAACGTGTTAGTTCATCACAAAAAGGAGGGTTTGAATTTGTTGCTTGATGGATAAATTATTTGGTCCACTCTTCTAGTGATCTGGATTCTTGCAATGATATAACAATCATTCATCCCCAGACAAAGCCATTGTTGGAGCCTAAAATTTCATGCAAATTTTAGGTTCCCATATTTAAAGAATTGATTTTGGCACTCAGAAGTAAAGTTGAAAAATCTGCTTATGTAGCTCATTTTGAAAATCATAACTTTGGATTTGTTCATTTCTATGCCAAACCACTTTGCAGACATGTTCATCTACCATATGGGAATGCGCACGCCAATTTTTAGCTTCATACAATTAGTTTTGACAAAGTTTCAGAAAGCCAAGTTGGAGGGTTTTTGAGAAAATCTGATGTCAGCACAGTGAAAATCCTATTAAAGTGGTCAACTTTGAGGGTGAATATTAAGAAAATGAATAATGATCATAACAAAATGGTTGATGCCTTCAATTCTTTACACCAAATTCTACCTCCATGCCAATTTTCAGGTCTCCAGGGAATCATTTGATATTTTTGCAAAGCAAAAACCAAATGAATTTTACACAATTTGGAAACTGCATTTCTATAACAGCTGCAAAATAGTCAACTTTGATGTTTGATATTTCATGAATGAAGATGATTGGTGAAAAAATATCTTGCACACATGTTCACCATGCATAAATGATCTAATATCCAAATTTATAGCTTCCAAGATCATATTTGATATTTTTTCAAAAGGGGAAAATGGAAGGTTTCAATTGAGCTTGATAGTGGTAATTTTCAGAAAATGTCAAGTTAGCAACTTTGGGAATTTATAGTTTGCCTTTCCGACAACTTCATGCCGAACCATTTTATGAGCATATTCTCCTATCACAACTCAACTTGTATGTTAATTTTCATGGTCATCAGATGAGTTCTGATATGCTTTTTAATTGTTTCACCACTGCTTCCGGGCTAGATTTGGCACTCCGAAAAATTTACAAATTTTGAAATCTAAGAATGACCCAGTTGGTTTTTTGGCCTCAAATCTCTCCAGTTTCAATTTTGTTGGATGTTGAGCTCATTTGGTTTAGTAATTTAAAATTTCATTTTTCTTGCTACAAGCTCTGACAGGGCCAGTTTACAAAGGAAGTACCTTGATTTGGTGAGCTGTTCAAAATACCTAAAAAACCCACTTCCAAAATAATTGATCACGATCACTTACAAATTTTTGTGGCTCCAGGATGCTCCGTGTGCCCCCGGTGAAATTAATTTATTTGCTCTCCAGCTGAAATTGAAAAATTCTTTCTGAAGTTCTAAAGTTCAAATGATATATATTTTAAAACATTGGGTAAGTTTTAAAATGAATATGGATACTTTCAAAACCTAACTATTTCAGCATTTTATAAAGTTTAAACTTTGTAAAATATTTGGAAGATAAATAAGCAATGAAGAAATTTATTGACAAAAGAATCAAAGTCAAATTGAAGTCTTATCCATGAGAGCTTGTCATGCTGATAGCTTGAAGGAGGAATTAAATATTCAAAAGAATTCTATTCGTACAATATGGGTAAAATCCAAAAGGAATGAAATCACGAGAGTAATAAAATGAGAAATTATAGAATAAAGGTGAAGATGGAGAGATAAAATATTTTCTTTATAAAGTAAAATATTCTCATTGAAATATGAAATATTTTCACCAAGGGCGGGGTAAGTATTTTACCTAGAATATTTTAAATGATTGAAAGTAAATTTTCATGGAGAAAACTGAAGGAAAAAAAGAACTTTGAAGTGGGTGATTATTTTTGTTGAATAAAGATGAACAAATTAAATACGAAGTAAAACACTTTCACGAGGATGGGAAATATTTTCACCAAAGGAGTTAAAAGGATGGTAATTACTTTTTGGAGTGAAAAAGTAAAAATCACCAACAAAGGAATTAAAGCTTATTGTGAAGTGATTTTCACAGAGACAAAGTTAACAAAGATTAAAAATATTTAATTTTCCAAAAGACAACTAATTAAATATTTTATTTTCTGGAGTGTTGCACCGAAAGGAAGAGTTGTACCAGAGAGATGTTGAGAAGAGTTGTAACCCTAAAATAATGTATATATTTCAAATGAAATCAGAGAAGAGAGATTTTGAGGAGAAATAAGTAGGTTAGGTAGTTGGATAGGGTGAAATATTGCCCAAATAAATATCATGCTGCACATTGTAAAATCTTTTAAAGTTATATAATAGAGAACATACTTATCTAGTGATCCAATTATGGTGTCAATTGTTTGTGGAATTTATTGAAAACATTATTTGGTTGTCTCCAAGGTTGTCATTTCTTGATTATTTAAATTGAAATATCAAAGATATTTTTCAATTTATCAAAGCACATGTGTTGCTCTTGTGTGGTTCAATTAACTGGTTCCTGCAAGACAGGATTAAATTCTTTTGATTAATCACAGTAATTTTGAAAAGGACATTTGGATCATTAAGAAGAATTTGATAATTATACTCTTGCACGTTTACACAAACTGTAAATAGTCACAAGTGCTAAGCAATTTGAATTATAGCCATTAAGCAAGTCACCCATTATACAAATCTTGACTCCATTAGCCCAACAGAAGTAGGCACTGGTCACACTATTCACATCTTAGAATTTCATAAAACCTTATTAAACCATCCACATTTCAAATTCAATACTAGGAGTAGGAGTAGTCAGCAAGCTTTTATCTATTACATTTGTGCCATTGTAATAGATCCATTAAATCAATCAAGTCATACAATTTTAAGTCTGCTTCATTCATATAGGTACACCCGCCTAGGTCTAGCAACACCTGAAGAGAAGAAGGTCTAAACCATTTGGCCTTGTCTATTACCCTGAAATGTATCAAGAGATTGACAACTTCTTGAGGCATTTCTCCTGCGTTTTTGAGAGCTAACATAGTCAATCAATTTTTATCCTATTCTCCTTGCCATAATTCATAGGTACAACTTGGGGATATTGAAGACATGGTATTTTCCATTCTCATAGTTAGCTATGTAATGACATTTTTCTAGGTTCTAGGTGGTCTTCTCCATAATTTAGTGGTGACTTTGGTCTTAATGGAGTGATCCCCAATGCTTGGGAAACCTTGTAGTTTGGAAGATTTACCACCTTGGCCTTGATTATCTAGTCTACATGATATGACACATAAGAAGAATAGAAGGATAACATTCTTGTTGGTTATGAGATAATTCCTAGTGATGTATTTCTCACAAGGACTTTTTGGTGGATAAGTTGGATGATCCTTCCTCTATTGCTAAATTGTGGGCATGTGGCTCCAATGCTAGAAATGTTTTGTGAATTATGCCTATATCAACCTTTGAGCTCTTATACTTATACATTTTTCACATCAAAGATTATTTGGCATTTTTTATTGAAATTATTTTAAAATGACAGAATGAGATCTTAAAACACCTTTTACACAAAAAATGATTGGTGGTCACACTTAACAGGTTTACTCATGTGATCATTGTGATATCTAGCCCTCATTTTACAAACAACCCTTCTATATAAGTGTGCACTTATTGAAGCTTACACATCCTAAATATTACACATACTTTATTTTTCTAATTGATAAGGAGCCAACCAATATTGTATTGGATTGTGCTTCATTGATTTATTTAAAAAAATATATACTGATTGTTGTCTTCCTTCCACTATGAGCACCTATAGTGAATGATATTTATATTTCCTATTTAGCATTAAATCTCCATGACCTTAGATCTCTCTTCCAACATCAAGAAAATACATCCTCTAGCGCATACACGTAATAATTTAAGTAGACACAAATAAATTTTACGCATATAATTAATACACACTTGATTGTAACTAATGCCAATGGATTACAACAAATAAAGTGACCCATTATGAGAGATTTAATAATAAATTTGATGAAAAATAAGCATTAAATTCAAGCACTAAGACACATTATTGGCAACATACCAAGTATTGTAAGGCAAGCAGACATACAATGCCAAATAATTAAGAAGTTTGGAAACAAAAGAACCTAATTAGATGGTGTGTATATACGGTTCCACTATCAATCTTTTATCTCTTTCACTTCATGATGCTAAATTTTGGCCTCCCATATGATGCCATTTCTTTGATCATGTGCCTAACACATAAATAGATATAGAAATAAGTCATTAGTAACAATTCAGTAGAAGTAATCAATTCAAAATTGCAATTGATAATTAATAATTTAAGATAACAATAAGTTTTATAATTTGAAATAATCAAACATCAAACAATCAATCATTGATGTAATCAAATAAATCTCCATGGTCTAATTTACTAATTTATCAATTATAATAAATCTAATGAATAATCTATCATTAAGTGAAGATGTAACTAAAATAATAATTAATAATAGGCTAATGGGGTACTATACTAGTTGATATTTCAATCATTCTACCAAAAAATTAGCTTTCTTGATCACATTTAAAAGCAAGAATTCAATTAAATTCAAGACCATCTATTATTTTCATTCTAAATGTTCATATATTCACAAATGGTTTGGAATATCCAATCTCTACTTGAAGGATTGAAAATTGTCAATTGATACTTCTTTGCATATAAGTACAAACCTCTCTACTTGGTTACTTATAGATTTTTCCTTAACAACTTCATACAAGACCTTGAACTCCAACTAGAATATTCAATTTGATACTACCACTAAGACTTGATGATTTCTAAAATCTAGAAAGCCATCATAGAACTATAAAAAGGCCATTTTAACATCTTCTGACAACTTAGGTATTTGGAGACTTCTAACCCTTTATACTTGCACACAATCAACATGAAATCTTCACATCTTTTCTAGTATTGTGTTCATGCTCAAGCAATTTGGAAGTTGCTCTCACATTTTTTCCCTTGCAAGCCAAAACTTTTCACTTTGTAGATAGTTTTGTTAGGGAATTATGGTATCTTGCACATAGTCAACATGAAATCTTAAAACACCTTTTCTAGTATTGAGTTCATGCTTAGGCAATTTGGAAGTTGCTTCACATATTTTTTCTCTATGAAGTCAAAATATCTCACTTTGTAGATGGTTTTGTTAGGGGATTATGGCCTCTTGAACATATAGTTCAACCAAATTTTGATTTTTTGAGGAAGTTACTTTTCTATTATAGAAAGAAAGAAGTACTACAATTTTCAATCACAAAGTTATAAAGTATCATTTTCAAACTTCCTTCTAGACACTCCCCACATTTTCAGATATAAATTAAATCTATAATGATATAATCATTAACTCTCATTTTTGTACAAACTCATAAATATAATGAAAATTCTTACAAATTTTCACCTAAAATTGTTCAATGATTTCCATTTCACCTTATATAATTAAAATCCATAAAAGATCACACAAATAATTAGAAAAGAAATAAAAATCTACATCAAACCTAAAAACATTTATGTTCAATTTTGTTAGAAGATGTACATAAGAACAAAATTCAAATGGGAGAAGACGAAATGAAAATGCTCACTCATTGCGATCCCAAACTTCTTGACGTTTTGTTCTTCACTATACACCGGTGTGGTTTTGAATTTCTTTTTAAGTGATTAGCAACGTATCTTACACTTACACCGTCCAATTAAAAATTAGAATACATTCAATAGCAATAATTACAACGAGAGGAAAGAAGGAACAACTGTAATATTCTTTTCATTAGCAGACATTCGCTGTGACGGATTCCCCGGCGGGTCCTTTTTTGGGTGAGGCGTCATGATCGAGCTTGATAGAGAATATATGGTTGTCTATTAAGATTTGAACCCGGGTCAGGTGGCAATCAGCGCTTCCTTACCACTAATCGTGCTAAATCTTGACAGTTGAAACTCTTGCAAGCAACGGATTCTTTTATAAATTTACACAGATAAGTATGATAGATAAGATCACCTGCAGTTAGAGTTAGAGAAGCTTTCTTCTTTTTGAAATGGATCATGATCTGAAACGTTCATATATAAAATGTACACAACCAATATAAAAGCAATCTTACTGGACTGTGAAAAACTGAAATCAACTATTCCTGTAGATGGTTAACTTGTGATGAGGCAATGTGGTTGGCCTTTTTCCACGCTTCAGTGAGTACAGTCAACACCTCCACCATGGAAGGTCTCTCAGACCTGTAAGGCCTTACGCATCCGCTCGCAATTTGCAGCACAATCTCAATGGACTCGGTATGAGCAGCCACGTCATCATCTGCAATCCTGGGATCCACCAGATTTCTGATGTCACGGTCCGCTCTGCTATTGAATACATGGGTGGCGTATACGATAGATTCTGCCCCGCCCGACGGCGTGCTGATAATGGCCTTCTGCCCGGAAATAAGCTCCAATA